>JAWPHD010005985.1:0-152477 GCA_037043455.1 Cyrtodaria siliqua
GCTAGATATGTGTTCGGCAAAGTTGTTAAAGGCATTGCTCATGTTCACATGCTAATAAACATGTCGTGGCTTTCTCTTTTTATGATGCATTATCTTCAACTATAAAAAGTGTTGACGGCTATATGTGCTATGTTTTTTGCGTATTACAGAGTACTCAAATGCCAAATTGTCGGAACCAATCAGATTGATTCCGTGGTAGTTTCGTATAATGTTTTTTGAAATATCTGAAATTTCTTCACATTGTATGATTAAAAAAAGGTTGCCTTATACAAGGCTCGAACCCTGATAGACACACAGTAGACGACGCTCTAAAAGGCGCAGTTTGGTATTTAAATAGTCATCAACAAAATATCATTCGGAGGAAATGAACACGTACAAAAGAAGAAAAACTCGGTTTTATTGAGACTGTTAATGAGAGCCATTGTATTTATAACGACCCCTAGCACCGGCTTTTAACGTTATTTTTGCTTTACCCAAAGAACCCGTAAGTAATATTTCGTACTGTTGCTCAGCTGGGGAAGGCATTTTACAGTCGCCACACACAAGTACACGAACGCTAGTGTGAATGTTAAAGCAACTAACCCGCCAAATAACGTCAAAATTAGACTGCGTTTACTAAAACTCAGTCCAGGTGTTCAGGTCATATAATAATGTATCTGTGCAGACTAAAGGTTTAGGTTTATTAACGGGTTCTTAAAATAACCGTGTCTGAATATGCATAAAATTAATTGAGTAGGTAACTCTCATGTCTGGGGTTAGGCTTGGCTGGTTAAAGCTGTTTGGATTTTCAAAAATACGTAAATTATATATTATATACAACGTCGTCAGTAAGGTTTAGAAACAGTATGTACATATGTTATATAATTTGACTGTTGTTGGAGGGATAGCTACTTTAAAGAGCTAACAAAGTAAATGCAACCACATGAAGTGTAGTATTCCAGAATGTAGTCATCCATAAACAAGCAGTTAGCACAAATATAGTAAAAGGCAGAGTGTTAGTCATCATAAACATTAAATGATTGACAATAGGGGTACCGATTTGGAAAGGTCAGTGGCAAACGTGACCACTGGACGCACAATGAGATGATGGTAAAAAATTTAAAAAATCCTTGAAATCCACCAAGAAAGTACTAAGTAAAGAAGTCAGAAAAACAAGAGAATAAAACGTTAAGAGTACGTCAACTTTCAATGTTACTTTGAAATTCCGTTTCATGATTTAACGTTAGTTATATGTTGTCATAAGCCTATATAATATCGTGATTGGTCGAACACTATTGATGTACTGAGTTACTGCATGTAAGGGATCATGACCAAGCAGGGCGGATACAAGATTTGAGATTAGGGGGGACCGCAACTTGTAAAAATCAATTAACAACAAAACACACACACACACACACACACACACACACACACTCGTTTTTTGTCAGTTAACGGGGTGGGACGCAATTGAAGAAAAAACAGTTGATAACTAAAAAAAAATGAAAAACGCTTTTTACGTATGAACTTTTCAGACTTTTCAGACTTTCAGGAATAGGCGCATGCTCTGGATTCGCCCCTGGCAAGGATCTTACAAAGTTTGCAACTCGGTTAATATATTCAATAATAAATAGACACAAACGTTCCTCTATATATATTGTCATTTTCAGTAGAGGTGGTTGGTGGGGCGGGTGTGGGGTGCATAATTTGACTGAATTTGAACCCACAGGCATTTTGAAACCAAACTATTTAATAATCTGATTAGCTCGTACCTACGTCCTATGAACAAGTAGACACGTAGGGGGCATTCTACAACCACTCTACTCCACCATTGTCGGGAAACTGCACATAATCGGGGACCTCGGATTGCCCGTTTATTTTTTTACGTTTAACGTTATTTTCGTCATTGACGTCACCATACCTTCTCTCTGCGAGATCTCGTTAACTGTGACGTAACGTCACTCGCATGACAACCAAGTTGGCGTGCGTGTATTTATTATTCGAACTGAAATAGCTCTGAATTTGTTTTAAAACAACAGTGTTTCAGTATGACGGATATGGATGAATGGCTCATAAGGTATGTTATAAAAACATGTGTGCAAATACTGTGTCTTCTATTACCTTTCTTATATACTATATATATGCATTGGCGTAGCTCTACGGAGGCACTGTTGGCACGGGCCTACGCCTAATTTACAGAAATCGAAAAATAAATGAGGATGTATGGGGTGTATGAGTGGCGGGCGGGGTAGAATTTGTCCACATTCAGTTGAATTTACTCATTTAATCATTTTAGACACATTTGTGTAATTATCTTTTCATTTCTATAAATTTGAAATTTACGTAAGAACGCAATTAAAGCATATTCTGTAGCCTAATATAAAAAAAGAAGAAATTCGGGAGGGCATGGAACTTTTCAGGAGTCTCGAAAGAATTGCGCCCGTTTATAGCAAAAAAGAAAAAGAAAACTCAAAAGAAAGACAGTCATCATGAACAAAAATGTTTATTAATTTTAAGCTTAAATATAATATATAGATTTCATTTATTTAATTTCACAGAGCACAACTTTGGCGGTCGCCGGGCCTGCCTTGGATCAAACGGCTTGATGACAACAAGAAGGACCCAAATACAATAGAAGGTAGGGTGGCTTTCTTACTGGGTCTACTATGATATACACATTGAGACACCAATAAACATTGATCAGCATTATCCGCGATCATTTAAAGAAACTAACGCACAAAATAACGTCAAGATTACACTACAAAATCGTTTATCAAAACTCTATCCAGATGTTCGGGTCATATATTAATGTATGTGTGCCGATTAAAAGTATAGTTTGTTCATGGGTTATTGAAATACCTCTGACTGAACATGTGTAAAACGAATTATGATTTGGTAACTCTTAATTAGACGTAGCCGAGTCCCCTTCGGGGTTTGGCCTGGATGGTTAAAGCCGTTTATAATTTGTCTATAAAGTTTGCATTCTCAAAATTCGTATATATACTCATCGTCAGTATGTTTAGAAACGGTGTACATATGATGTAAAATTTGGCTGTTATTGGCGTGATAGCTACTTTAACGGTTGGAACTGGCCAGTTGTGCGCGTTATATCTATAGTTTCTGTCAAGATAAGAGAAGAAATAAGTTTCTGTTCAGATGAGTACTATTCCTATAAGACGGATTCATTAGACTGGCTGAGTCCTTATGTTTGTTAATGTTTATACTATTTAAGACAACTAAAACTAGCATCAAATACAATAGTCTGCATTAAGTCCGCGTTAAATTATTGGCTTCAAACGTAAGTGGTTCAGAGCTATTCCGAAATGTTTGGGATTTTAAGATTTTATTTTGATTTAAATTGCAAAATATTAAAAATAAATTATAACCACTGGGACGACAGCCAGTCTACGGTTTCATATACAATAAAATAGTTAGACAACTGACCAAAGTTTGGAGCCTAAAAACAGACAAAATAACGAATAACTCCGACTGTCTATATTTTCAGTCAGCGTTTGACACCAACTTTCTTCAAAATAGTAAAGGGCATCGTGCAAACGGTGCGTATCGTACAGTTATGTTTGCTCCGTTTCATTCAATTAAAACGGCAGGAAAACATTAACTTTGTATTGCTTAAAATAATCAGTGAACAAATATATCAATTTAAAATAAATATAAGTCGTCTATTTTGTGTTGTTTTTTTAAATTATTTCCGGAAATGAATCCATCTTGATTAATGATGATTTCTTTTTCTAGAACGGCTCATTTTTTTATTTTATTCTTTATTACCTCCCATGAGCATGAACACACACTATATACATAGAGGATGATTCATCGTACGGATAGCAAATTTGTATATAATTTATGTTTAGATTACAATTCAGTCTCTGGGTATACAGGAGCTGAATAAAGTTAAACTCGAACTTATATGTCCTTGCTTTCACACCTTCGCTGCCCGCCGATAATTAAACACTACAACACTTAAACACATCAACTAGTTGTGATCCAAATGTTCCATCAAGTATGTAAGTGCACTGAATGTCCATGCCACACCAGTAATTGTTGACTAGGTAAGTGGATCCAGGTGAAGGCATCAACTGAAAATATATAACTCAGAAAAAGCAACATGATCTTGCAACATAAAATGCTATCTTTTGAATAGAAGTATTAACACACATTTAAACTGTATTAAATGAATTTGTTGTACTTATACAACTGAAAGACAATATTATCGATTTAAATCAAATGATCCTGTAGGCAGGGAGGGAGGAAATTTAAGTTTTTAAATGTAAGCTCAAAGCAAATCTTACCTATTTGTGAACAAATCAATATAATATTTTTTAAACTTTAATAGATTTGGCAAATATTGGGCGTGGCGTGTATTGATAAACAAGCACCAATCATGGGGCTTAACAATTGGGCTGCCGGTAAGCACAAAATACCATTATGGCAAGCCCTTACAGTAGAAAGCATTAAGCAATAAAGCAAATTGAATATTACAATATTAAGGACATAAATACATGTGCACCAAATTAAATGTTCATTATGAAAGCAACTTTTCTGATAAGCATTTAAGCAAGTGTTGAAAGCACGGTTGATATTCAAGCATAATTACAAGTGCACCGAATTCAATCAATTCAAATGTTTTTTAGCAATTCGTACGGACAGCACATTTGTATATAATTTATGTTTAGATTACAATTCAGTCTCTGGGTATACAGGAGCTGAATAAAGTTAAACTCAAACTTATATGTCCTTCCTTTCACACCTTCGCTGCCCGCCATATGGATGGGCGCCCGGACACTCCCATCATGGAGTGTCCAGGCTCCCATCCACCGCCAAAAACGGAGGAAACATTTTTATTTTTGGCAGCAGCGAAGAGTGCGTATCAAAAGCAAAATATCCAAATGCCACGCCCAAAACAGAAACGGTGCCAAAAAAGTATATATTTCCTTAGCACTGCCCACTTTTAATGAAACATTAAAATCCAGCCAGAAACTGGTTAAGAAACAAGTTGTTCCCCACATTTGATAAATGAACACCATCCGGTTCTGACAGGTATCATCAGCCTGAATGTCTTCGTATAGCAGATAATGGCCCCCCAATATCTATTATCGCCTTAGCAGCATAACTGTTTAGCCTCTTTCTGGCCCTTTCCATTGCAAAAGGGTGGTTAGGCTAACGCCATGAAAGCCTAGGAAGTATGTGAGACCACATAAAGACCACATTATGTAAATTGACCCTAAAAACTCGGTCAGAAGCTTAACATGCTTTCTAAGAACCTTTAATGGGTATTTCTCTAAATCAATTCCCCAGAACCACATGAGTTGATGCATCAGACATTGACAAAATAAATAAATGTCAGAAAAATATCCAGTATGTAAAGGTTGGAGGAAGATTGTAACCTTTAATGTGTGGCGCCAAACACAAATTGACTGTTAAACGTTTCGAAGCCGTCATAAATTAGCATCAGAAATATAAATAATATGAAGTGTAACATGTACATGTTACTCAGTTTCAGACCTTGAACATTGAATGATTTCTGATTAAGGATGTATCCTTTCCTCCTGTTTCGTGTGCCACTGTTATTTCATTTCAGTCAGCAAACAACTGATATACATTTGTTCGTATATAATATGCACATTTTCCAAATTGTATTAACTTTTGCCTCCTTGATAATCAAGTTTATGTCTATTAAGAACAGGTCTTTAACTGCATTTTTACCTTTAACCGACGATCGGTTTTTAGAATTGTGTATCAATCATCATCATCAGAGGCCTAAGTAATTGATGAACAGTTAGGCAATCAATCGGTACATGCCTGTGTACAAGCCATATATAGTAACTCTCAACTGATGTCATTGCTCCACTGTTTTATCAGCCACACTAGAAATACCAAGTATTTGCATAACGATCTATAACTATCTGAAAGCTAATCCATCCAAACACTCCGACAACAATAGACGAAGAACATGTATCCATTTCAAGTAAATTCAGGGTTCGACAGTAACAGTTGTCCCCTTGTCCTGTGCCAAGTAGATTCTACTGAGGACAAATTGTCCCAGGTGACCGGACAACTAAATTTTTTAACAGAAATGAATTTTTCATCTTTAAAACTTGTGGCTGAAAAAATGTCAAAACATTGGCGAGCACATTGTAAATGACAAATAAAAACCATCTTGTTGTCATTGGTGGAATGCAAATGAGGGAATGTAATGTCACTTTCATGATTGATCTTGTTTTTTGTATCACTTTTACATAAAGTGCTCGGAAAAGTAAATTTGACTGGGGACAAGTAAATGATGTAAGTTACTTGTCCTAGTTGCTGAAAAAAGTTACCTCATTTACCTCATTTATCACCTTCCTGTATGACAACCTAAGATGAGGTTGTTGAATTGGATGACGTGTTATTAGAATACCATTTGCAACCTGCCCATGTTCTATTGTGCATATACCTTTTGGACGCCCTGTTGTGTATATGACTATGACTATTGACTATAAACCCCAGAGATACACACACACATTGCAGTGTGGAACCTTGCAGAGAAGTTTATTTTGAATAGAACTCAGCATAGATAGAAGTGGTTTTATAATTTGGCGACCATGCACATAACTGGTTTAAAGTGCTCTGTATTGAATAGTGACAAGCGGAAAGGAAAAGCTAACTAAACTTTAATGAACCGCTGACAAAACTACCTGGTGCAGGATAAATAAAACATCATCCCTTTGCAGGATAAATAGAACCTCATCGATCCAAAGGAATATCCCTAAACTAAACCAATGATCAAATAGAATAGCCTTAAAATAAGGCTTATGAAAAGTATGTAACTTCTTTCCAGGTCTTGAATATGTACACAACTGATAAGGCACTGTCGATGTATTGAAATTTAAAATATGAATGTATTAAAGAACTGTAGGGATATATTCCCCAAACTCCACACGAAAAAGTTTCGAAATGAACCATGTTTTGAAAAGCTGATGAGTGGCGTAGGCTTACCTTGTATAACAGGTAAAAAGTGGAACTTTACATACAATACCAACACTGGAGGACTCTATGACCTGTTCCACACATTGCATCTGATACAGACATAGGAACGTTTGACCAGTCTTAAGTGAACTTGATGGTTACACAAACTGAAATATAAGGCAACATGTTCGAGAGAATGAAACAAAATAAACCTTGAAAGAAGTGATAGAGTTCCAATCATTAATAAGCGGCAACAGTAACAGCATCCGTATATAAACCTGGAATGAAAACATCATTGTACGCAAACTGAATAAATGTAAAGATGATCGCTTGACGAAAAGCATTGGATGTTTTATAAACAGTCAATCTAGAAAAAAGGCAAGTACAAAGGAGGCATGGATTGATTTTAAACTGTTAAACAGTATTAATTCAAATGAAAATAATGCCATATCCAACACAATGCTTCCGCACTATCATAGACGCACGCCCAGACAGTATGTCACCTATCGCTCTGGGTCATGAATATGCATTGACAGACCTAGAACTTTTATTAGCAGCAACAGTAAACAGCAGCAAGTTAAAATTAGCGGAGATCAACAAACTGTTGAGATATACTTATCCGCAGTAAGAAAACATATTGCCTAAACACTCCAATTACATGGTTAGCATCATAAAACACGATTTCACCAACAGCGTTGGAGTTAAATAATAGCAGCAGAAGATGAAAACAATGTGCACAACAACGATGATGATAACAATAGGCTAACATTATGGCTATATCAACATTTCTCCATCAACTAGATGGTGTTCAACAAATTATTCTTATATAAATGGTTTTCATAATAGTTCTTAAGTAATATTTGCAGTAGATATGGATCTCATCCGCATATGACAACATGATAATATTTAGCTCTGCCTTGAGTCGAATAATAATATTTTTCCAATGTGACTCACTGTTATTTACAGTTTTAATTGCCTCTCGAATGACTCAATAATTGTTATTATTATGTTTTTCATTGTGTTTGCAAATAGATTCACTGAGTTGAAAATGTAGTCTAACTACTGTCATTACAAACAGGATCATATTGTTTACTTTGATACCATTTTAAATTTCCTAGTGTAAACTGTTTGCAGTAACAATGTGTTACTGTAACAAAAAATGAAAAAATCATCCGCATAATGACAACCGCCATACATCACCCACCAACATCTACAATGAATTTGCAGACTCCTGGTGGAAACATGATAATATGATAATGTTTGGTGATTTTTGCATTATCTACGACAACAGCACTATAAAGTGTATAAAAACGAGTCCTGTTTCCGGAGGCAGTGCAACAGATGTTCCTCTAACTGACTAACGTCTGTGTATGGCCGCTTCTGCAACCAATCGAGCCACTCAGTGATCTGTGACGGCACTGAATAGCTGAACGATATTCACACCCTTCGGATCTGCTGGGAGGCAACCGCTGACTTTTCCAGGCGTTAACTGGCAGAGAAGTAACCCTCGAACTGGCTCGCTTTCCACGACGCATTATCCAGTGTGATTATGAAAACAAAATCGACGTACAATGTATAAACCGAGCACAAATGGAATACAAATGAAAATAAAACCCTAAATAGTAATACCAACTTATTGTAATGACTGTTTGTGCAGTCTTCATGTAGATCTAGTCTATTTTTATTTATTTTATTTTATTTTATTTTTTTTTTTTTATTTTTTTTTTTTTTTATTTTTTTTTTTTTTTTTTTTTTTATTATATAGGTTTGATATAATTATCATTATTATTATTATTATTATTATTATTATATTTTATTTAATTATTATTATTACCACCTAAAAACTCCCTCAGTTGAAACGCACCCAGCCGCATAAAGCTTGCATACACATTTGCAGTTAAAATCTAGCCTAGCTAGACGCAAATACCAATCCACATTGTTCTAATTTTAGCATATATATAATCAGCTGTTGACCGACTTAACGTTAACATGAGAGTGAGGTATATATATATTCTCGACCTGCATACACCAGTAAACAGATATTAAAGGGACATTCCATTTTGGAAGTAGGTGAATCAGGTGGATAAGTTACTCTCAAACCCGCAGCAAACCCCGCTTTAAACACAAACAAAGGCAAGCAACGAAGCTACCAATGTGTAGAAACCATTTCAATTCGACCCCGACAGCCACAAACCACACAATATCAGAGTAATATTAATCAATGTCTACCTAAAGTCCCTGAAATCTTAACTGCGTGAGAAACGTTAACGGCACTACACACGGCGGGAGGAACGAATGTTTTTATTTATTAATATCCACGACCTATATGAATTATCAGAATAGAAACAAAGAAGGAGACGAAATAAAGCTTATGTGAATAAAATTGGAAGAAAAATTTCTCCGGCGAGAACCCAAAAAATGGCGCAAACATGGTGAAATGGAAATCATTATTTAATTGCATCCAGGAACCACGTAAACATCTGTATGAATAAATAGAAACGAATACATCCTAATAGATGACAAAATCATGAGCACCAGGAATATTACAAAATCATAGATCCTGCGAGTCTGATGTTATTAAATTTAAGTTTTTAAATGTAAGCTCAAAGCAAATCTTACCTATTTGTGAACAAATCAACATGCCGGTACATGTACGAACAAATGCACCGTGAAAATTACTCGTGTCCCCCAATAACTGTGACTATAAAATAGATATTTTATAGTCAGTATTATTGTATTTATTAACGTTGGCAAAATGATATAATGCGAGGCTCTTGCCGAACATTATATCATTTTCGCTAATGAGTTTAATAAATTCAATAATGAATGAGAACAAATTTTAGATTATATTTATCACATAAATCACATGTCGACTTTTATTACATTTTGCCTGTCGCTTTAACACGCGAAACTGACATAAACCGTGGGAATTGGATCATAGTCATTATCGGGGTTTTTTTACAGTGCATACTAGTCTTATTTGCATACTTATATAACTAGTGGTATATCGAAAATATAAAATGGTGTTATTCCACTCCCACACAAGTTATGTGATAAAAGAAAATAACAAAAAGACAACAAATGATCACGATTAGAATCTATATATATGCATGTACGATACAAGAACGTTCTAATGTCTTGAACAGCTGGATAGGGTCTGGATAATTAAATTTGTTGTGTAATTGTTCCGTTATTTGGCGGCGTTAGTGACTTTAAACGGGCGATATGGAAGAATGGATGGTGACAATACAGAATACAAATAAAAACTCTCATAATGTGCGTCAGTTTCATATTAAATGTGCATATCAATTTAATTTAAGCCGGATGTTTAAGACCGTTTTTGTTTGCCCCCACCATATAGCGTTAGCCATGTCCCTATGTCTGTTCGTCCGTTTGTCCGTCTGTCCAGAAAAGTTTGTATGTATATCTCCTGCCACAGTTTTAAACCGGTCATTTCTAACCTTTACAGGATGCTTACATGTGATGCCAAGATGTGCTTTTCGATTCCGCTTCAAAATCGAACTTGCATTACCAGAGTTACAGCCTTTTTTAATTCAAATATTACGTTAACATTATATCGTCTCCATAGTTTTCAACCTATTTTTTCGAAACTTTACTGGATGATAATATATGATGCCAATATATGCATATCGATTCCGCTAAAATCGAACTTGTATTGCCGGAGTTACGACCCATTTTATTTCATATTTTACTTTAAATTGCATGTGCATGTTTATCATAATTATCGCAGCTTTTCGGTCAGTTTATTTTATTATGATAATGCCATTTTGCTACTACTGCAAATACACAGTATTGTACAGCTACCACTTTGGAACTTATATTTTATATCACTGCAGTGTACAGTTTTCCGCGGATTGTTTTCAGTGGGGGTATCCGTGTCCCATGGACACATTTCTAGTTTGTTATTAAACCCTCATAAATATTAATTTAATTTGTGTGTGGGGTGTGGGTGATAGTGAGGTATCGTAAGGATCACGGGTCTTGTTTAGTGAAACACATTTTTATTCGTATTTGGACTGACCTACATAATGCTTCGAGATCGTCGGCCGTCTCATTATAACTCTCTATCACGACGTAATATAGGTAACGGTATGTTCAGTTGTATTTAGTCAATATATTTTATTTTTGTATTTGGATATCTATGAAAAAAAGGAAAGAATAATGGACAAACAAGTTAAATATAACTTAAATGAACGTCTAATTTTGCAGTAAATATTAAAACTATTCGTATACTACATGTATGTACATCTGTATTCTCATGCATGTTTGCAGCTGATGACGATGTAGCATCAACGCCAGAGATCAATCTGGATGCGGGAGAGGCCGCTAATAAAACAAGTGAAAGACGTGATAGATGGAAGAAATGTGTTGCTGAAGCACCTGTTACAGCAATTAGAGAGGGCATCAAAGATTGGTACGTTATTTTGCATAATGATGCATAATCTTTGATAGCTCATTTGAATAATTTCAAATCATTTACTTCAGACCTCCTATTGCGCTACGATACTATCCGCTATAACGTCGAAGAGGAGAATATCGAAGCACGGTTAGGATGATTGAATTAATTTGATTTGTTAAACTGTTATATTCTCAACTCTATGCTACCGGTGTCCATACAATACGAGTTCATTCGTTTATACAATACCCCGTATGTAAACATATGCCTTTACCCGGACATGGCGTTATCATTCATATCTCGTTTATGTATTAAAGCTACACTAAACATTACTTATTTCATCATGCAATGTCAACCTGCTCATATGTTATTATTTAGTTCGTATAATTGACAGCAATTGAACATTGTTAACTCTTCGCCGTTTTCGAATCCCGATTGTTAAAATAGGATGCATAATGCCAAATTCCCCGCAGTGGTTACTTCCCCTTTTAGTTACTGTAACCACTGCCACCACACAAATTTATAGCTGAAATCCGGCTAAGTTTAATTTTTGGTTAAATAATTTTTTGTCAATATTTCAACTTGTGCTGTTCATAATGCAGGAAAATTGTGTGAAATACGATATCTGGTTACAAAAATAATTTATTTATAAAAAAAAATATCAATTTTAGCGAATATATATTTAATATGCACACCGGTTACTTGGTTACTTGTAAACACACATGTGCGTAAATAAAGAGATTACACCCAAGTCAAAACAGGTTGAATGTTTTCAACATCTTCTCGAAGGTGATGATGTTATTACCAAGTTGCCTGTTGGTTATGGCAAGAGTTTGCTGTACGAAGCATTACCTAGTCTATCGCAATTTTGTAATCACTTGGCCTCAGCTATCGTCACGTGATTTGTGTGGTGGCAGGGATTATTGGCTACAATATCACTGCGCGGAGGTTGGCCAGCATCATGTCATCATATATTGTCAATATATTAGCGAATATATTTTATATGGACACCGGTTAGTTGTAAAGAAACATTTTCTTCCGCTGAGAACATTATATAAGCTATGCGTAAATTTAATAACGAGATTACACCCAAGCCAAAACAGGTTGAATGTTGTTAACATCTTCTCGAAGGTGATGATGTTATTGCCAGTTGGTTGCGTGTTGATAACGGCAAGAGTTTGCTGTACCAAGCATTACCTAGTGTATCGCCATTTTGGACTCAGCTATCATCACGTGATTCGTGTAGTGGCAAGGATTTCACTGCGCAGAGGTTGGCATAATGCATCGTCAGGCCATTGTTATAGTTGTCTCGATCAGCCAGTCGCACGCCCCCGCTTCAGAGCGAACTCCTAAGTGACACAGATTACGAACTTCTGAATGCTGTAATCTGATGACTAACTGTCTGTGTTGTAATCAGACGACTAACTGTCTCAGAGTGAGCTAGTGTGGCCGTTCGTCGTCCGTCGTCGTCTTCGCAGTCGTCAGTTGGGCATAAATCGCTTGGAAAATGTTTACCAAATTTCAAATCGATGATCCTAACATCAACGTTTTAGAATGGTCAAATAACTCATCATTAAAAGTGACTGCTCTTACTTAAAAATAACCCATACACTTGACCAATCTTCTTCTCAAGAACCGCAGAACGGATTCAACAGTGTTTCTGTTTACATGACTGCCATACCCTACACTAACTTCATATCATAGACTACCAAGTTTCTTTCTATTGAAGTTCCGGAAGTCAGAAGTTACCTGCCCAGGGGTGGATTGTGGGGGAGGGTGGAAAAGCTGTTTATAGACAGATAGATATATAAGAAACCCTCTAAAAGAACTTCTTCTCACTAACCATTAGAGATGTTTTGACAGTTTTTCTTCGAAAATTATCAGTATATCCTAATATCCTATACTACTCTATCTAGCGTGTCAGTCCTATTTGAATATATTGTTTTGTTCACTGTTTGAAAGAATGTACTTAAAATTTTCTTGTTATACAGGATTCGCACAGAGTTGAAGAACTCACCAACACGCGGCAGAGAAGATGCCAATGTGCTGATGGCTGCTTCTGAATTAGCCAGTATGAAAAGAAGCAAAGGAACCACAACATCAACGGCGAATGTACCGAGTGGCAAGAGTGCCAACACAGACAAACCCCACGTCCTTGAAGTCTCCAAGAGTTTAGTCGAATTCACTAAATCGACTTCTGACGTAACAAACGTTACAAAACCAATTTTGTACAGCAGTAATCTCGATGAAGATACTAAGGTAATAAATGAACAAAGTTTCAAAGCCATTGCTAAAGATACGCCTACAGACAGTAATGCACCTTTTGCAAGTGACACAGGGCGTCTCGCAAAAGCTTCCATTACCAATGCTAAAGTCAAGAACATGAATGAAATCCCAACAAAGATTCTGAAGGCTTCAGCTAATGAAGATACCTACCTTGGTGTTACCAACGTCGTGAAGCCAAAGGTTGTCACAATCACACCAAGAGCTGGTGCTGCAGAGATCAATTTTGCTAAGGAATGCAATGATATAGGTAAATCTTTCAAATCCTCGGTCACAACCGTCAAACAGGATACTACAGTCACCCTTACCCAGCCCTCTGGAGTAAAGCTTTTAAAGTGTAAGAAGACGCGCAATTCAAATCAGATAAAAGCTTCAAAGCTTGCCGATACCTTGCCAAAAGTGTGGGAAAAGAAGTATGTAACAAAGGTAAAGTCTGCTAAAGTTCAACCGGATAAACTGTCTACGCCTATTCCAGAAAGAAGTGAAGAAGATTTGAGAAAAATATCTTCACTGTTCTGTGTTGAAAGGTCTCAAAATAAACAGAAAGCCACCAGAAAGATGAGATCAGCTAAAGTAAATCCTGATAAAACCCCAACACACCACGACAAAGAAGTGTGTTCTGATATTGAATTGAAACGTGTTGCTGACATGTTTTGTGTCGAAAACGAAGCCCAGAGAAATGAGAGGCAACATGCAGTAGATGCCATAGGAGAAAATGTAAATATTAAGAAGCAACGGGTTGCGAAAGTAGCTCCAAATCAATTCGGCAGCAAGGTTCAACCAACCAAACTAACAAACAAAGAATTAATAAAAGTCGCTGCTTTGTTTTGTGTTGAGGGTGAGAAAGATGCCATGATTCGGAGAAAAAACATTCCGGTCGTATGTGTGGCCGGCGATGGATTGAAAGGACCGTCAGACGAATGCATTGCATTATGTTCCACCGTTATAGAAATAAGGAATACAAGTTCAATGGAAAGGAAACCAAATGGGCACAAAAGATCCATGTCATACAGAGCCGCCATAGGGTCAGGAACATACCTAGATAGAATAAATGAGGTACGTCCCGCAACGGAAGCAAAGGAAAGTGCAGAGAAAAGTGGAAACCAAAAACGACGCAACATAGTTGTCAAATTCTTTAGAAACTTGAGGAAACACGGAAATAAATAATTTAACATGCTATCATTTTTAAAAAGTCCAAATGTTGTTTACTTTTATTGTTGTAACATAATTGTTGTAACTATAAAATTATAAAAATATTTTATAAAAAGAAGTAATTTTGATATAAACTGAAATATTTAAATGTTTGCGTCTGTTTTCATTTGTGAGATCGCGTTCTTAATATGTGTGTCACGTGTGAGTTTGCTAAGAAAGTTGTTTCCCTGTGCTGGCAATGTTTTCTGTCATTTAAGAGTGCTTGGTTGAACTGTTTACTGTTGGTGCTACATTTCCTGTTTTACTTTGTAATTGCTGTTTGTGTTGAATGCGTAGTTTTGGTTAACTGTTTACTGTTGGTGCTACATTCCCTGCTATACTTTGTAATTGCTGTTTGTGTTGAATGCGTGGTTTTGGTTAACAGTTTACTGTTGTTGCTACATTTCCTGTTATACTTTGTAATTGCTGTTTGTGTTGATTGCGTGGTTTTGGTTAACAGTTTACTGTTGGTGCTACATTTCCTGCTATACTTTGTAATTGCTGTTTGTGTTGAATGCGTGGTTTTGGTTAACAGTTTACTGTTGGTGCTACATGTCCTGTTATACTTTGTAATTACTGTTTGTGTTGATTGCGTGGTTTTGGTTAACTGTTTACTGTTGGTGCTACATTCCCTGTTATACTTTGTAATTGCTGTATGTGTTGAATGCGTGGTTTGGGTTAACTGTTTACTGTAAGTGGTTTTGGTTAAGTGTTTACTGTGGTGCTACATTTTCTGTTATACTTTGTATTTGCTGTCTGTGTTGAATGCGTGGTTTGGGTTAACTGTTTACTGTTGGTGCTACATTTCCTGTTATACTTTATAATTACTGTTTGTGTTGATTGCGTGGTTTTGGTTAACTGTTTACTGTTGGTGCTACATTCCCTGTTATACTTTGTAATTGCTGTCTGTGTTGAATGCGTGGTTTGGCTTAACTGTTTGCTGTAAGTGGTTTTGGTTAAGTGTTTACTGTTGGTGATACATTCCCTGTTATACTTTGTAATTTCTGTCTGTGTTGAATGCGTGGTTTGGGTTAACTGTTTACTGTTGGTGCTACATTTCCTGTTATACTTTGTAATTGCTGTTTGTGTTGATTGCGTGGTTTTGGTTAACTGTTTACTGTTGGTGCTACATTTCCTGTTATACTTTGTAATTGCTGTTTGTGTTGATTGCGTGGTTTTGGTTAACTGTTTACTGTTGGTGCTACATTTCCTGTTATACTTTGTAATTGCTCTTTGTGTTGATTGCGTGGTTTTGGTTAATTGTTTACTGTTGGTGCTACATTTCCTGTTATACTTTGTAATTGATGTTTTTGTTGAATGCGTGGTTTTGGGTAACTGTTTACTGTTGGTGCTACATTTCCTGTTATACTTTGTAATTGCTGTTTGTGTTGATTGCGTGGTTTTGGGTAACTGTTTACTGTTGGTGCTACATTTCCTGTTATACTTTGTAATTGCTGTTTGTGTTGATTGCGTGGTTTTGGGTAACTGTTTACTGTTGGTGCTACATTTCCTGTTATACTTTGTAATTGCTGTTTGTGTTGATTGCGTGGTTTTAGTTAACTGTTAGTTGGTGCTACATTTCCTGTTATACTTTGTAATTGATGTTTGTGTTGAATGCGTGGTTTTGGGTAACTGTTTACTGTTGGTGCTACATTTCCTGTTATACTTTGTGATTACTGAATGTGTTGAATGCGTGGTTTTGGTTAACTGTTTACTGTTAGTGGTTTTGGTTAACTGTTTACTGTGGTGCTACATTTCCTGTGTTACTTTGTAATTGCTGTTTGTGTTGAATGCGTGGTTTTGGGTAACTGTTTACTGTTGGTGCTACATTTCCTGTTATACTTTGTAATTGCTGTTTGTGTTGATTGCGTGGTTTTGGGTAACTGTTTACTGTTGGTGCTACATTTCCTGTTATACTTTGTAATTGCTGTTTGTGTTGATTGCGTGGTTTTGGGTAACTGTTTACTGTTGGTGCTACATTTCCTGTTATACTTTGTAATTGCTGTTTGTGTTGATTGCGTGGTTTTGGGTAACTGTTTACTGTTGGTGCTACATTTCCTGTTATACTTTGTAATTGCTGTTTGTGTTGATTGCGTGGTTTTAGTTAACTGTTAGTTGGTGCTACATTTCCTGTTATACTTTGTAATTGATGTTTGTGTTGAATGCGTGGTTTTGGGTAACTGTTTACTGTTGGTGCTACATTTCCTGTTATACTTTGTGATTACTGAATGTGTTGAATGCGTGGTTTTGGTTAACTGTTTACTGTTAGTGGTTTTGGTTAACTGTTTACTGTGGTGCTACATTTCCTGTGTTACTTTGTAATTGCTGTTTGTGTTGAATGCGTGGTTTTCGTTGTCTGTGTTCTGTGAATGCTACATGTCCCTAAATTGTTATTGTTCGGCGCCCCTTGAGGGCGCCGGACATAAGGGGCGCCGGACATACTGTGGTAGTACTTTGACCTTAGGCATGGGGAATTAAAAGGACTGATAGTTGAGTATGTTTGGATTGTAATTAAAAATGTTTAAATGGCATTTAAAGCATGCTATAAAACGCACCAGAATAAGATATAAAACACAAGAGATAAAACTGCTTAGCGATTTCTTGAATTTCTGTAAGAAATGATGCACCAATAATTCAAAAATTATACAAAATCATTTCATTAAAACGATGTCTCCCTGTATTTTGACTGAAAACGAGGCTGATTATAAAATCAAATGGTTAAATGCGTAATACGAATTTTAGAAAAATTTAACGAAATTTATCGATCGTAATATCTGCGTTTCAAATGTTTTCACATTGTTCTCGTTTTTAAATCGTTTTGATTAATCATTATTGGCAAATTACATTAAATGTTGCTAAGAAATGAGAAAATACGATGATATATCGGAAAGTTTTGGCATTTAAATTTCGTTTACGGGAAATCGCTAATTTTGTAATGCTTCATTTTGACTGTCAAATGCAGACAAATGTATTGAAAACGAAAGTAGATTTATGAGCGCAGACTCTTTGCATCAAGTTTTTCTTGTATTAAAATGTAAACATTTTCTATATAGAGTATCATCCAAATAAAGCCTGGGCTGGTCATAGTGGACAGCCATGATGTCTGGCCGGGCTGCTCTTACACAGCCTGGGCAGGTCATAGTGGACAGCCATGATGTCTGGCCGGACTGCTCTTACACAGCCTGGGCAGGTCATAGTGGACGGCCGTGATGTCTGGCCGGGCTGCTCTTACACAGCCTGGGCAGGTCATAGTGGACAGCCGTGATGTCTGGCCGGGCTGCTCTTACACAGTGATGTCTGGCGGGACTGCTCTTACACAGCCTGGGCTGGTCATAGTGGACAGCCATGATGTCTGGCCGGGCTGCTCTTACACAGTGATGTCTGGCGGGACTGATCTTACACAGCCTGGGCAGGTCATAGTGGACGGCCGTGATGTCTGGCCGAGCTGCTCATACACAGCCTGGGCAGGTCATAGTGGACAGCCATGATGTCTGGCCGGGCTGCTCTTACACAGTGATGTCTGGCGGGACTGCTCTTACACAGCCTGGGCAGGTCATAGTGGACAGCCATGATGTCTGGCCGGGCTACTCTTACACAGTGATGTCTGGCGGGACTGCTCTTACACAGCCTGGGCAGGTCATAGTGGACAGCCGTGATGTCTGGCCGGGCTGCTCTTACACAGTGATGTCTGGCGGGACTGCTCTTACACAGCCTGGGCTGGTCATAGTGGACAGCCATGATGTCTGGCCGGGCTGCTCTTACACAGTGATGTCTGGCGGGACTGATCTTACACAGCCTGGGCAGGTCATAGTGGACGGCCGTGATGTCTGGCCGAGCTGCTCTTACACAGCCTGGGCAGGTCATAGTGGACAGCCATGATGTCTGGCCGGGCTGCTCTTACACAGTGATGTCTGGCGGGACTGCTCTTACACAGCCTGGGCAGGTCATAGTGGACAGCCATGATGTCTGGCCGGGCTGCTCTTATACAGTGATGTCTGGCGGGACTGCTCTTACACAGCCTGGGCTGGTCATAGTGGACAGCCATGATGTCTGGCCGGACTGCTCTTACAAACAGTGATATCTGGCGGGACTGCTCTTACACAGCCTGGGCAGGTCATAGTGGACGGCCGTGATGTCTGGCCAGACTGCTCTTACACAGCCTGGGCAGGTCATAGTGGACAGCCATGATGTCTGGCCGGGCTGCTCTTACACAGCCTGGGCAGGTCATAGTGGACAGCCGTGATGTCTGGCCGGACTGCTCTTACACAGCCTGGGCAGGTCATAGTGGACGGCCGTGATGTCTGGCCGGGCTGCTCTTACACAGCCTGGGCAGGTCAAAGTGGACGGCCGTGATGTCTGGCCGGACTGCTCTTACACAGCCTGGGCAGGTCATAGTGGACGGCCGTGATGTCTGGCCGGGCTGCTCTTACACAGCCTGGGCAGGTCATAGTGGACGGCCGTGATGTCTGGCCGGGCTGCTCTTACACAGCCTGGGCAGGTCATAGTGGACAGCCGTGATGTCTGGCCGGGCCGTTTGGAAAATTGTCTGAATGACCTAGTTAATTCAAAATACATTTAACCAAGTCAACATAGCAACGTTTGTTAATATTATGTCCATGACCACTAAATATACCAAGGTTTAGTACTGATGATGAGATAGTTAAAATAACTGATAAACACGTGTACTGTTATTTAATAACGTATGTTTTAATTCTTCAAAATTTTGGCGCCGAATTGATGCTTTGCATCAAGTTTTTCTTGTACCTTCTTGTATACTTGTTTGAGTGTTATAATGTGTTCTCTTGTTGCTCTGGCTGCAAGGTCATTGCGTACTTACTTTGTGGCTTTCTATGCTTTTTTTATATATTATATATACATGATCATTTATGTGTTTTACTTATATTGCCTATTTATGCTGTCTTGCTTTTTTAGAGATTATTACCAGACCGGGATATCTTTATTTACACTCTCCCGTTTACTGGGATGACAATAGGGTAAGAGTGCGGTTTGGGGCACCCTATAACCTGGTTTAAACCCCCAGCGGCTGTTTTGTCACTGACCGTTCCAATGCGGTAGCCCTATTGTCAACCATTTTGTGTTTGTGATGTTTTATCTGCCTTTTATTCATCTTTAAAGTTGTTCTTTGTTTCTGTGTGTGTTAATGGACGACAGCCGTCCTTGAATGCTACGTTTCCTGTTCGATTTTTATATCTATTTTTATACGTGCGTGTATACGTGTTTACTAGGGTACTTTCAATGAATACAATTTAATATACGAAATATCTCCTGCCATTGTGTGAACTATTATTATTATTTTATAGCCGCATCACATGCCAAGGTTAAATTCAGTGTACGTTTAACTTTGCTTGTTGTGAAATGTGGCAGGTTAGACACTTTGATTCAATTTAAGTCGCGTTGGTATTTAACTTAGACGTATGTACTGGAGCAGTTTCAAGAAACAATCTGACTGGAAGTTTTTCAAAAATAATATATTGCTATGCAGATGCTGTTGGATGGTGCAGAATGCCATACGTCATTGTTCTTATCAAAGACGAGCTAAGTTAAACATACAATGTTAAGAAATGTCATTTTGGCGGGAAAAGACAGATATGATAACCATGAAAGTTTTACATCAGAGGATGCATCAGGCTCTAAAGTGATTAAATAATTTACAGGGCATGATAAAAACGTCATATCAAACCAAATACGGTACTGGCACGGTACTGTTCAGATGCATCAGGCTCTAAAGTGATTAAATAATTTACAGTGCGTGATAAAAACGTCATATCAAACCAAATACGGTACTGGCACGGTACTGTTCAGATGCATCAGGCTCTAAAGTGATTAAATAATTTACATTTTCTTTGAATGGTAAAAAATGTGTAAACCTTCAAATTTGGCATGGAAATAACTTAAACAATACTCTATACAAATTATACATAATGTCTAAGTTTGTGCAAAAAATATCGTGTGATAACGTCGTAAGTGCGACCGTACTAATAATTGTTTATTATATACCTATTTCTCTCGTGCAATGAGCGGTCTGCATTTGTACCATGTGGCCGTACAATATATTTCCGTATTGGACGCACGCGCGTACAATTTTTTTTTATTAAATCCGTATTGTACAGGTGTTACACGCCCATTGGTTGTTGCATTGAGTTGTGTGTGAATTAAAATTTAAATGCCATTTTGTCATTTATATATAGACCCAAATTAAAAATGAATAACTTACATTCTCATCGCAAATGACACATATGCTGCCAAAAAATCCACAGAAAAATGGGAGTCATGTATCTACTAAGAAAGAACTTGTCTCATGAATGAATGCTCCCTTTAAAAACATAAAAACTGAGATATGGTTGTATCAGCTGGGTACTCGTCCAAATATATCACCGTATTGTACAAAACAATGTTAATTAACCTCATATTGTTGTTTTATCAAAACATTTTTTTTTTAATAACATATGCTAAGATTTGTCTTAACGATGCATTCATTCTTTTTTATATCAGACGAGTTGGGCGGCAATTCTTTGCACTTTTCATTATAAAATAATCAACTCGTTTATAGAATCCAGATCAAACGGTTTGAGTTATATTTAGCTGTAAGCCTGTGCAACGATGACATGGAGCACAGTATGACTGGGGTATAAATAAATCTTCGAATAAGAACTGTTTCATGATCGCCTTTTAAAGTGCCATTAGTATCGTCAAACTGACTTTAACTAAGTTAACATATCTAAACAAAACGTAAATAATTATAGTAGATTATAGTATTTGTTCTTTCATTTGATGCATCATAATTAATATGTCATATTGACAAATCTAAACAAAAAGTAAATAATTACAGTAGATTATAGTATTTGTTTTATCATTTGATGCATCATAATTAATATTTCATATTGACATATCTAAACAAAAAGTAAATAATTATAGTAGATTATAGTATTTGTTCTATCATTTGATGCATCATAATTAATATGTCATATTGACATATCTAAACAAAAAGTAAATAATTACAGTAGATTATAGTATTTGTTTTATCATTTGATGCATCATAATTAATATGCCATATTGACATATCTAAACAAAAAGTAAATAATTATAGTAGATTATAGTATTTGTTTATCATTTGATGCATCATAATTAATATGTCATAATTTGCATAACAACGTATACGTAGCGTGCCATGTTCCTGTGTGGCGGCTGAGAAAATTTGCCCCGACTACAAATCAGTCGTGTTATTGCTTACTGGTCATTTGGGATCATCAGGCCCATTCGGTGTGGCTTTAACATAGAATGGCAATTCTATTTTTTACCAAACACGAATCATTATCATAACATCAACTATCATGTATCTTAACGATGCGCTCATTCTGTTAATGTCAGACAAGTCCGGATGGCAATTGTTTGCACTTTCATTATAAAATTACAAAATAATGAAACTCGTTTATAGAATCCAGACCAAACAGATTGATTTATGTTCAGTATTAAGCCAGTGCAAAGATGACACAGAGCACATTATGAACCTGGGGTTTAAATAAATCTTCGATTGGGAGGTTTTTTATGAACGTCTTCTAAAAGCCATTAGTATCGTCAACATTCTTTTCTGAATAAAAAGTAACTAACTATCGCAGATGATGGTATATTCATCATGTGATGCGTCATAATTAATATATCCTGATTGACATAATAACACATGTGCTCTTTTTCAACATACAGTCTGGCGGAGATGTCAACTGTGTAACAACGTGCAAACGCTGAACTACCTTCAAAGGGACACACGGCAATCTTCGGGTCTGTTTTACAAATGTTCACGTATCAAAACAAATGAAGCATCTACTAAAGTGTCTTCGTTTGTTCTTTCTAACTCCCCTAAGGCTATTCAACAAGCTGAAATGCTTCTTTATCGTTCCGTAGTGTTTCTAAACAAACAGTGTTGAGCTAATTTTGAGAAATAATGAGTCACACACACACACGCACGCACGCACGCACACGTGCAAGTTTAATGGTGGGTGACTATTTCAAGAATGTTGCCTGTCCATTTAAGCTGGTGGTATGAGGCTTTATTATCGATAAACTGCTGCTCGTCGCCTGACTGATTAAAACCGAGTTAGCCGCTTTTAAGTATTCAAACGTTTTCAGAAATGTTTAAATATCTCCTTTCTTATCATTTCCACAATAAAGATGAAGTGCCTTGAAAATCGATTACCATCACAGACACTAGCTAATATTTTATTATGTAATGTATGCTAGATATGTGTTCGGCAAAGTTGTTAAAGGCATTGCTCATGTTCACATGCTAATAAACATGTCGTGGCTTTCTCTTTTTATGATGCATTATCTTCAACTATAAAAAGTGTTGACGGCTATATGTGCTATGTTTTTTGCGTATTACAGAGTACTCAAATGCCAAATTGTCGGAACCAATCAGATTGATTCCGTGGTAGTTTCGTATAATGTTTTTTGAAATATCTGAAATTTCTTCACATTGTATGATTAAAAAAAGGTTGCCTTATACAAGGCTCGAACCCTGATAGACACACAGTAGACGACGCTCTAAAAGGCGCAGTTTGGTATTTAAATAGTCATCAACAAAATATCATTCGGAGGAAATGAACACGTACAAAAGAAGAAAAACTCGGTTTTATTGAGACTGTTAATGAGAGCCATTGTATTTATAACGACCCCTAGCACCGGCTTTTAACGTTATTTTTGCTTTACCCAAAGAACCCGTAAGTAATATTTCGTACTGTTGCTCAGCTGGGGAAGGCATTTTACAGTCGCCACACACAAGTACACGAACGCTAGTGTGAATGTTAAAGCAACTAACCCGCCAAATAACGTCAAAATTAGACTGCGTTTACTAAAACTCAGTCCAGGTGTTCAGGTCATATAATAATGTATCTGTGCAGACTAAAGGTTTAGGTTTATTAACGGGTTCTTAAAATAACCGTGTCTGAATATGCATAAAATTAATTGAGTAGGTAACTCTCATGTCTGGGGTTAGGCTTGGCTGGTTAAAGCTGTTTGGATTTTCAAAAATACGTAAATTATATATTATATACAACGTCGTCAGTAAGGTTTAGAAACAGTATGTACATATGTTATATAATTTGACTGTTGTTGGAGGGATAGCTACTTTAAAGAGCTAACAAAGTAAATGCAACCACATGAAGTGTAGTATTCCAGAATGTAGTCATCCATAAACAAGCAGTTAGCACAAATATAGTAAAAGGCAGAGTGTTAGTCATCATAAACATTAAATGATTGACAATAGGGGTACCGATTTGGAAAGGTCAGTGGCAAACGTGACCACTGGACGCACAATGAGATGATGGTAAAAAATTTAAAAAATCCTTGAAATCCACCAAGAAAGTACTAAGTAAAGAAGTCAGAAAAACAAGAGAATAAAACGTTAAGAGTACGTCAACTTTCAATGTTACTTTGAAATTCCGTTTCATGATTTAACGTTAGTTATATGTTGTCATAAGCCTATATAATATCGTGATTGGTCGAACACTATTGATGTACTGAGTTACTGCATGTAAGGGATCATGACCAAGCAGGGCGGATACAAGATTTGAGATTAGGGGGGACCGCAACTTGTAAAAATCAATTAACAACAAAACACACACACACACACACACACACACACACACACTCGTTTTTTGTCAGTTAACGGGGTGGGACGCAATTGAAGAAAAAACAGTTGATAACTAAAAAAAAATGAAAAACGCTTTTTACGTATGAACTTTTCAGACTTTTCAGACTTTCAGGAATAGGCGCATGCTCTGGATTCGCCCCTGGCAAGGATCTTACAAAGTTTGCAACTCGGTTAATATATTCAATAATAAATAGACACAAACGTTCCTCTATATATATTGTCATTTTCAGTAGAGGTGGTTGGTGGGGCGGGTGTGGGGTGCATAATTTGACTGAATTTGAACCCACAGGCATTTTGAAACCAAACTATTTAATAATCTGATTAGCTCGTACCTACGTCCTATGAACAAGTAGACACGTAGGGGGCATTCTACAACCACTCTACTCCACCATTGTCGGGAAACTGCACATAATCGGGGACCTCGGATTGCCCGTTTATTTTTTTACGTTTAACGTTATTTTCGTCATTGACGTCACCATACCTTCTCTCTGCGAGATCTCGTTAACTGTGACGTAACGTCACTCGCATGACAACCAAGTTGGCGTGCGTGTATTTATTATTCGAACTGAAATAGCTCTGAATTTGTTTTAAAACAACAGTGTTTCAGTATGACGGATATGGATGAATGGCTCATAAGGTATGTTATAAAAACATGTGTGCAAATACTGTGTCTTCTATTACCTTTCTTATATACTATATATATGCATTGGCGTAGCTCTACGGAGGCACTGTTGGCACGGGCCTACGCCTAATTTACAGAAATCGAAAAATAAATGAGGATGTATGGGGTGTATGAGTGGCGGGCGGGGTAGAATTTGTCCACATTCAGTTGAATTTACTCATTTAATCATTTTAGACACATTTGTGTAATTATCTTTTCATTTCTATAAATTTGAAATTTACGTAAGAACGCAATTAAAGCATATTCTGTAGCCTAATATAAAAAAAGAAGAAATTCGGGAGGGCATGGAACTTTTCAGGAGTCTCGAAAGAATTGCGCCCGTTTATAGCAAAAAAGAAAAAGAAAACTCAAAAGAAAGACAGTCATCATGAACAAAAATGTTTATTAATTTTAAGCTTAAATATAATATATAGATTTCATTTATTTAATTTCACAGAGCACAACTTTGGCGGTCGCCGGGCCTGCCTTGGATCAAACGGCTTGATGACAACAAGAAGGACCCAAATACAATAGAAGGTAGGGTGGCTTTCTTACTGGGTCTACTATGATATACACATTGAGACACCAATAAACATTGATCAGCATTATCCGCGATCATTTAAAGAAACTAACGCACAAAATAACGTCAAGATTACACTACAAAATCGTTTATCAAAACTCTATCCAGATGTTCGGGTCATATATTAATGTATGTGTGCCGATTAAAAGTATAGTTTGTTCATGGGTTATTGAAATACCTCTGACTGAACATGTGTAAAACGAATTATGATTTGGTAACTCTTAATTAGACGTAGCCGAGTCCCCTTCGGGGTTTGGCCTGGATGGTTAAAGCCGTTTATAATTTGTCTATAAAGTTTGCATTCTCAAAATTCGTATATATACTCATCGTCAGTATGTTTAGAAACGGTGTACATATGATGTAAAATTTGGCTGTTATTGGCGTGATAGCTACTTTAACGGTTGGAACTGGCCAGTTGTGCGCGTTATATCTATAGTTTCTGTCAAGATAAGAGAAGAAATAAGTTTCTGTTCAGATGAGTACTATTCCTATAAGACGGATTCATTAGACTGGCTGAGTCCTTATGTTTGTTAATGTTTATACTATTTAAGACAACTAAAACTAGCATCAAATACAATAGTCTGCATTAAGTCCGCGTTAAATTATTGGCTTCAAACGTAAGTGGTTCAGAGCTATTCCGAAATGTTTGGGATTTTAAGATTTTATTTTGATTTAAATTGCAAAATATTAAAAATAAATTATAACCACTGGGACGACAGCCAGTCTACGGTTTCATATACAATAAAATAGTTAGACAACTGACCAAAGTTTGGAGCCTAAAAACAGACAAAATAACGAATAACTCCGACTGTCTATATTTTCAGTCAGCGTTTGACACCAACTTTCTTCAAAATAGTAAAGGGCATCGTGCAAACGGTGCGTATCGTACAGTTATGTTTGCTCCGTTTCATTCAATTAAAACGGCAGGAAAACATTAACTTTGTATTGCTTAAAATAATCAGTGAACAAATATATCAATTTAAAATAAATATAAGTCGTCTATTTTGTGTTGTTTTTTTAAATTATTTCCGGAAATGAATCCATCTTGATTAATGATGATTTCTTTTTCTAGAACGGCTCATTTTTTTATTTTATTCTTTATTACCTCCCATGAGCATGAACACACACTATATACATAGAGGATGATTCATCGTACGGATAGCAAATTTGTATATAATTTATGTTTAGATTACAATTCAGTCTCTGGGTATACAGGAGCTGAATAAAGTTAAACTCGAACTTATATGTCCTTGCTTTCACACCTTCGCTGCCCGCCGATAATTAAACACTACAACACTTAAACACATCAACTAGTTGTGATCCAAATGTTCCATCAAGTATGTAAGTGCACTGAATGTCCATGCCACACCAGTAATTGTTGACTAGGTAAGTGGATCCAGGTGAAGGCATCAACTGAAAATATATAACTCAGAAAAAGCAACATGATCTTGCAACATAAAATGCTATCTTTTGAATAGAAGTATTAACACACATTTAAACTGTATTAAATGAATTTGTTGTACTTATACAACTGAAAGACAATATTATCGATTTAAATCAAATGATCCTGTAGGCAGGGAGGGAGGAAATTTAAGTTTTTAAATGTAAGCTCAAAGCAAATCTTACCTATTTGTGAACAAATCAATATAATATTTTTTAAACTTTAATAGATTTGGCAAATATTGGGCGTGGCGTGTATTGATAAACAAGCACCAATCATGGGGCTTAACAATTGGGCTGCCGGTAAGCACAAAATACCATTATGGCAAGCCCTTACAGTAGAAAGCATTAAGCAATAAAGCAAATTGAATATTACAATATTAAGGACATAAATACATGTGCACCAAATTAAATGTTCATTATGAAAGCAACTTTTCTGATAAGCATTTAAGCAAGTGTTGAAAGCACGGTTGATATTCAAGCATAATTACAAGTGCACCGAATTCAATCAATTCAAATGTTTTTTAGCAATTCGTACGGACAGCACATTTGTATATAATTTATGTTTAGATTACAATTCAGTCTCTGGGTATACAGGAGCTGAATAAAGTTAAACTCAAACTTATATGTCCTTCCTTTCACACCTTCGCTGCCCGCCATATGGATGGGCGCCCGGACACTCCCATCATGGAGTGTCCAGGCTCCCATCCACCGCCAAAAACGGAGGAAACATTTTTATTTTTGGCAGCAGCGAAGAGTGCGTATCAAAAGCAAAATATCCAAATGCCACGCCCAAAACAGAAACGGTGCCAAAAAAGTATATATTTCCTTAGCACTGCCCACTTTTAATGAAACATTAAAATCCAGCCAGAAACTGGTTAAGAAACAAGTTGTTCCCCACATTTGATAAATGAACACCATCCGGTTCTGACAGGTATCATCAGCCTGAATGTCTTCGTATAGCAGATAATGGCCCCCCAATATCTATTATCGCCTTAGCAGCATAACTGTTTAGCCTCTTTCTGGCCCTTTCCATTGCAAAAGGGTGGTTAGGCTAACGCCATGAAAGCCTAGGAAGTATGTGAGACCACATAAAGACCACATTATGTAAATTGACCCTAAAAACTCGGTCAGAAGCTTAACATGCTTTCTAAGAACCTTTAATGGGTATTTCTCTAAATCAATTCCCCAGAACCACATGAGTTGATGCATCAGACATTGACAAAATAAATAAATGTCAGAAAAATATCCAGTATGTAAAGGTTGGAGGAAGATTGTAACCTTTAATGTGTGGCGCCAAACACAAATTGACTGTTAAACGTTTCGAAGCCGTCATAAATTAGCATCAGAAATATAAATAATATGAAGTGTAACATGTACATGTTACTCAGTTTCAGACCTTGAACATTGAATGATTTCTGATTAAGGATGTATCCTTTCCTCCTGTTTCGTGTGCCACTGTTATTTCATTTCAGTCAGCAAACAACTGATATACATTTGTTCGTATATAATATGCACATTTTCCAAATTGTATTAACTTTTGCCTCCTTGATAATCAAGTTTATGTCTATTAAGAACAGGTCTTTAACTGCATTTTTACCTTTAACCGACGATCGGTTTTTAGAATTGTGTATCAATCATCATCATCAGAGGCCTAAGTAATTGATGAACAGTTAGGCAATCAATCGGTACATGCCTGTGTACAAGCCATATATAGTAACTCTCAACTGATGTCATTGCTCCACTGTTTTATCAGCCACACTAGAAATACCAAGTATTTGCATAACGATCTATAACTATCTGAAAGCTAATCCATCCAAACACTCCGACAACAATAGACGAAGAACATGTATCCATTTCAAGTAAATTCAGGGTTCGACAGTAACAGTTGTCCCCTTGTCCTGTGCCAAGTAGATTCTACTGAGGACAAATTGTCCCAGGTGACCGGACAACTAAATTTTTTAACAGAAATGAATTTTTCATCTTTAAAACTTGTGGCTGAAAAAATGTCAAAACATTGGCGAGCACATTGTAAATGACAAATAAAAACCATCTTGTTGTCATTGGTGGAATGCAAATGAGGGAATGTAATGTCACTTTCATGATTGATCTTGTTTTTTGTATCACTTTTACATAAAGTGCTCGGAAAAGTAAATTTGACTGGGGACAAGTAAATGATGTAAGTTACTTGTCCTAGTTGCTGAAAAAAGTTACCTCATTTACCTCATTTATCACCTTCCTGTATGACAACCTAAGATGAGGTTGTTGAATTGGATGACGTGTTATTAGAATACCATTTGCAACCTGCCCATGTTCTATTGTGCATATACCTTTTGGACGCCCTGTTGTGTATATGACTATGACTATTGACTATAAACCCCAGAGATACACACACACATTGCAGTGTGGAACCTTGCAGAGAAGTTTATTTTGAATAGAACTCAGCATAGATAGAAGTGGTTTTATAATTTGGCGACCATGCACATAACTGGTTTAAAGTGCTCTGTATTGAATAGTGACAAGCGGAAAGGAAAAGCTAACTAAACTTTAATGAACCGCTGACAAAACTACCTGGTGCAGGATAAATAAAACATCATCCCTTTGCAGGATAAATAGAACCTCATCGATCCAAAGGAATATCCCTAAACTAAACCAATGATCAAATAGAATAGCCTTAAAATAAGGCTTATGAAAAGTATGTAACTTCTTTCCAGGTCTTGAATATGTACACAACTGATAAGGCACTGTCGATGTATTGAAATTTAAAATATGAATGTATTAAAGAACTGTAGGGATATATTCCCCAAACTCCACACGAAAAAGTTTCGAAATGAACCATGTTTTGAAAAGCTGATGAGTGGCGTAGGCTTACCTTGTATAACAGGTAAAAAGTGGAACTTTACATACAATACCAACACTGGAGGACTCTATGACCTGTTCCACACATTGCATCTGATACAGACATAGGAACGTTTGACCAGTCTTAAGTGAACTTGATGGTTACACAAACTGAAATATAAGGCAACATGTTCGAGAGAATGAAACAAAATAAACCTTGAAAGAAGTGATAGAGTTCCAATCATTAATAAGCGGCAACAGTAACAGCATCCGTATATAAACCTGGAATGAAAACATCATTGTACGCAAACTGAATAAATGTAAAGATGATCGCTTGACGAAAAGCATTGGATGTTTTATAAACAGTCAATCTAGAAAAAAGGCAAGTACAAAGGAGGCATGGATTGATTTTAAACTGTTAAACAGTATTAATTCAAATGAAAATAATGCCATATCCAACACAATGCTTCCGCACTATCATAGACGCACGCCCAGACAGTATGTCACCTATCGCTCTGGGTCATGAATATGCATTGACAGACCTAGAACTTTTATTAGCAGCAACAGTAAACAGCAGCAAGTTAAAATTAGCGGAGATCAACAAACTGTTGAGATATACTTATCCGCAGTAAGAAAACATATTGCCTAAACACTCCAATTACATGGTTAGCATCATAAAACACGATTTCACCAACAGCGTTGGAGTTAAATAATAGCAGCAGAAGATGAAAACAATGTGCACAACAACGATGATGATAACAATAGGCTAACATTATGGCTATATCAACATTTCTCCATCAACTAGATGGTGTTCAACAAATTATTCTTATATAAATGGTTTTCATAATAGTTCTTAAGTAATATTTGCAGTAGATATGGATCTCATCCGCATATGACAACATGATAATATTTAGCTCTGCCTTGAGTCGAATAATAATATTTTTCCAATGTGACTCACTGTTATTTACAGTTTTAATTGCCTCTCGAATGACTCAATAATTGTTATTATTATGTTTTTCATTGTGTTTGCAAATAGATTCACTGAGTTGAAAATGTAGTCTAACTACTGTCATTACAAACAGGATCATATTGTTTACTTTGATACCATTTTAAATTTCCTAGTGTAAACTGTTTGCAGTAACAATGTGTTACTGTAACAAAAAATGAAAAAATCATCCGCATAATGACAACCGCCATACATCACCCACCAACATCTACAATGAATTTGCAGACTCCTGGTGGAAACATGATAATATGATAATGTTTGGTGATTTTTGCATTATCTACGACAACAGCACTATAAAGTGTATAAAAACGAGTCCTGTTTCCGGAGGCAGTGCAACAGATGTTCCTCTAACTGACTAACGTCTGTGTATGGCCGCTTCTGCAACCAATCGAGCCACTCAGTGATCTGTGACGGCACTGAATAGCTGAACGATATTCACACCCTTCGGATCTGCTGGGAGGCAACCGCTGACTTTTCCAGGCGTTAACTGGCAGAGAAGTAACCCTCGAACTGGCTCGCTTTCCACGACGCATTATCCAGTGTGATTATGAAAACAAAATCGACGTACAATGTATAAACCGAGCACAAATGGAATACAAATGAAAATAAAACCCTAAATAGTAATACCAACTTATTGTAATGACTGTTTGTGCAGTCTTCATGTAGATCTAGTCTATTTTTATTTATTTTATTTTATTTTATTTTTTTTTTTTTTTTTTTTTTTTTTTTTTTTTTTTTATTTTTTTTTTTTTTTATTATATAGGTTTGATATAATTATCATTATTATTATTATTATTATTATTATTATATTTTATTTAATTATTATTATTACCACCTAAAAACTCCCTCAGTTGAAACGCACCCAGCCGCATAAAGCTTGCATACACATTTGCAGTTAAAATCTAGCCTAGCTAGACGCAAATACCAATCCACATTGTTCTAATTTTAGCATATATATAATCAGCTGTTGACCGACTTAACGTTAACATGAGAGTGAGGTATATATATATTCTCGACCTGCATACACCAGTAAACAGATATTAAAGGGACATTCCATTTTGGAAGTAGGTGAATCAGGTGGATAAGTTACTCTCAAACCCGCAGCAAACCCCGCTTTAAACACAAACAAAGGCAAGCAACGAAGCTACCAATGTGTAGAAACCATTTCAATTCGACCCCGACAGCCACAAACCACACAATATCAGAGTAATATTAATCAATGTCTACCTAAAGTCCCTGAAATCTTAACTGCGTGAGAAACGTTAACGGCACTACACACGGCGGGAGGAACGAATGTTTTTATTTATTAATATCCACGACCTATATGAATTATCAGAATAGAAACAAAGAAGGAGACGAAATAAAGCTTATGTGAATAAAATTGGAAGAAAAATTTCTCCGGCGAGAACCCAAAAAATGGCGCAAACATGGTGAAATGGAAATCATTATTTAATTGCATCCAGGAACCACGTAAACATCTGTATGAATAAATAGAAACGAATACATCCTAATAGATGACAAAATCATGAGCACCAGGAATATTACAAAATCATAGATCCTGCGAGTCTGATGTTATTAAATTTAAGTTTTTAAATGTAAGCTCAAAGCAAATCTTACCTATTTGTGAACAAATCAACATGCCGGTACATGTACGAACAAATGCACCGTGAAAATTACTCGTGTCCCCCAATAACTGTGACTATAAAATAGATATTTTATAGTCAGTATTATTGTATTTATTAACGTTGGCAAAATGATATAATGCGAGGCTCTTGCCGAACATTATATCATTTTCGCTAATGAGTTTAATAAATTCAATAATGAATGAGAACAAATTTTAGATTATATTTATCACATAAATCACATGTCGACTTTTATTACATTTTGCCTGTCGCTTTAACACGCGAAACTGACATAAACCGTGGGAATTGGATCATAGTCATTATCGGGGTTTTTTTACAGTGCATACTAGTCTTATTTGCATACTTATATAACTAGTGGTATATCGAAAATATAAAATGGTGTTATTCCACTCCCACACAAGTTATGTGATAAAAGAAAATAACAAAAAGACAACAAATGATCACGATTAGAATCTATATATATGCATGTACGATACAAGAACGTTCTAATGTCTTGAACAGCTGGATAGGGTCTGGATAATTAAATTTGTTGTGTAATTGTTCCGTTATTTGGCGGCGTTAGTGACTTTAAACGGGCGATATGGAAGAATGGATGGTGACAATACAGAATACAAATAAAAACTCTCATAATGTGCGTCAGTTTCATATTAAATGTGCATATCAATTTAATTTAAGCCGGATGTTTAAGACCGTTTTTGTTTGCCCCCACCATATAGCGTTAGCCATGTCCCTATGTCTGTTCGTCCGTTTGTCCGTCTGTCCAGAAAAGTTTGTATGTATATCTCCTGCCACAGTTTTAAACCGGTCATTTCTAACCTTTACAGGATGCTTACATGTGATGCCAAGATGTGCTTTTCGATTCCGCTTCAAAATCGAACTTGCATTACCAGAGTTACAGCCTTTTTTAATTCAAATATTACGTTAACATTATATCGTCTCCATAGTTTTCAACCTATTTTTTCGAAACTTTACTGGATGATAATATATGATGCAAATATATGCATATCGATTCCGCTAAAATCGAACTTGTATTGCCGGAGTTACGACCCATTTTATTTCATATTTTACTTTAAATTGCATGTGCATGTTTATCATAATTATCGCAGCTTTTCGGTCAGTTTATTTTATTATGATAATGCCATTTTGCTACTACTGCAAATACACAGTATTGTACAGCTACCACTTTGGAACTTATATTTTATATCACTGCAGTGTACAGTTTTCCGCGGATTGTTTTCAGTGGGGGTATCCGTGTCCCATGGACACATTTCTAGTTTGTTATTAAACCCTCATAAATATTAATTTAATTTGTGTGTGGGGTGTGGGTGATAGTGAGGTATCGTAAGGATCACGGGTCTTGTTTAGTGAAACACATTTTTATTCGTATTTGGACTGACCTACATAATGCTTCGAGATCGTCGGCCGTCTCATTATAACTCTCTATCACGACGTAATATAGGTAACGGTATGTTCAGTTGTATTTAGTCAATATATTTTATTTTTGTATTTGGATATCTATGAAAAAAAGGAAAGAATAATGGACAAACAAGTTAAATATAACTTAAATGAACGTCTAATTTTGCAGTAAATATTAAAACTATTCGTATACTACATGTATGTACATCTGTATTCTCATGCATGTTTGCAGCTGATGACGATGTAGCATCAACGCCAGAGATCAATCTGGATGCGGGAGAGGCCGCTAATAAAACAAGTGAAAGACGTGATAGATGGAAGAAATGTGTTGCTGAAGCACCTGTTACAGCAATTAGAGAGGGCATCAAAGATTGGTACGTTATTTTGCATAATGATGCATAATCTTTGATAGCTCATTTGAATAATTTCAAATCATTTACTTCAGACCTCCTATTGCGCTACGATACTATCCGCTATAACGTCGAAGAGGAGAATATCGAAGCACGGTTAGGATGATTGAATTAATTTGATTTGTTAAACTGTTATATTCTCAACTCTATGCTACCGGTGTCCATACAATACGAGTTCATTCGTTTATACAATACCCCGTATGTAAACATATGCCTTTACCCGGACATGGCGTTATCATTCATATCTCGTTTATGTATTAAAGCTACACTAAACATTACTTATTTCATCATGCAATGTCAACCTGCTCATATGTTATTATTTAGTTCGTATAATTGACAGCAATTGAACATTGTTAACTCTTCGCCGTTTTCGAATCCCGATTGTTAAAATAGGATGCATAATGCCAAATTCCCCGCAGTGGTTACTTCCCCTTTTAGTTACTGTAACCACTGCCACCACACAAATTTATAGCTGAAATCCGGCTAAGTTTAATTTTTGGTTAAATAATTTTTTGTCAATATTTCAACTTGTGCTGTTCATAATGCAGGAAAATTGTGTGAAATACGATATCTGGTTACAAAAATAATTTATTTATAAAAAAAAATATCAATTTTAGCGAATATATATTTAATATGCACACCGGTTACTTGGTTACTTGTAAACACACATGTGCGTAAATAAAGAGATTACACCCAAGTCAAAACAGGTTGAATGTTTTCAACATCTTCTCGAAGGTGATGATGTTATTACCAAGTTGCCTGTTGGTTATGGCAAGAGTTTGCTGTACGAAGCATTACCTAGTCTATCGCAATTTTGTAATCACTTGGCCTCAGCTATCGTCACGTGATTTGTGTGGTGGCAGGGATTATTGGCTACAATATCACTGCGCGGAGGTTGGCCAGCATCATGTCATCATATATTGTCAATATATTAGCGAATATATTTTATATGGACACCGGTTAGTTGTAAAGAAACATTTTCTTCCGCTGAGAACATTATATAAGCTATGCGTAAATTTAATAACGAGATTACACCCAAGCCAAAACAGGTTGAATGTTGTTAACATCTTCTCGAAGGTGATGATGTTATTGCCAGTTGGTTGCGTGTTGATAACGGCAAGAGTTTGCTGTACCAAGCATTACCTAGTGTATCGCCATTTTGGACTCAGCTATCATCACGTGATTCGTGTAGTGGCAAGGATTTCACTGCGCAGAGGTTGGCATAATGCATCGTCAGGCCATTGTTATAGTTGTCTCGATCAGCCAGTCGCACGCCCCCGCTTCAGAGCGAACTCCTAAGTGACACAGATTACGAACTTCTGAATGCTGTAATCTGATGACTAACTGTCTGTGTTGTAATCAGACGACTAACTGTCTCAGAGTGAGCTAGTGTGGCCGTTCGTCGTCCGTCGTCGTCTTCGCAGTCGTCAGTTGGGCATAAATCGCTTGGAAAATGTTTACCAAATTTCAAATCGATGATCCTAACATCAACGTTTTAGAATGGTCAAATAACTCATCATTAAAAGTGACTGCTCTTACTTAAAAATAACCCATACACTTGACCAATCTTCTTCTCAAGAACCGCAGAACGGATTCAACAGTGTTTCTGTTTACATGACTGCCATACCCTACACTAACTTCATATCATAGACTACCAAGTTTCTTTCTATTGAAGTTCCGGAAGTCAGAAGTTACCTGCCCAGGGGTGGATTGTGGGGGAGGGTGGAAAAGCTGTTTATAGACAGATAGATATATAAGAAACCCTCTAAAAGAACTTCTTCTCACTAACCATTAGAGATGTTTTGACAGTTTTTCTTCGAAAATTATCAGTATATCCTAATATCCTATACTACTCTATCTAGCGTGTCAGTCCTATTTGAATATATTGTTTTGTTCACTGTTTGAAAGAATGTACTTAAAATTTTCTTGTTATACAGGATTCGCACAGAGTTGAAGAACTCACCAACACGCGGCAGAGAAGATGCCAATGTGCTGATGGCTGCTTCTGAATTAGCCAGTATGAAAAGAAGCAAAGGAACCACAACATCAACGGCGAATGTACCGAGTGGCAAGAGTGCCAACACAGACAAACCCCACGTCCTTGAAGTCTCCAAGAGTTTAGTCGAATTCACTAAATCGACTTCTGACGTAACAAACGTTACAAAACCAATTTTGTACAGCAGTAATCTCGATGAAGATACTAAGGTAATAAATGAACAAAGTTTCAAAGCCATTGCTAAAGATACGCCTACAGACAGTAATGCACCTTTTGCAAGTGACACAGGGCGTCTCGCAAAAGCTTCCATTACCAATGCTAAAGTCAAGAACATGAATGAAATCCCAACAAAGATTCTGAAGGCTTCAGCTAATGAAGATACCTACCTTGGTGTTACCAACGTCGTGAAGCCAAAGGTTGTCACAATCACACCAAGAGCTGGTGCTGCAGAGATCAATTTTGCTAAGGAATGCAATGATATAGGTAAATCTTTCAAATCCTCGGTCACAACCGTCAAACAGGATACTACAGTCACCCTTACCCAGCCCTCTGGAGTAAAGCTTTTAAAGTGTAAGAAGACGCGCAATTCAAATCAGATAAAAGCTTCAAAGCTTGCCGATACCTTGCCAAAAGTGTGGGAAAAGAAGTATGTAACAAAGGTAAAGTCTGCTAAAGTTCAACCGGATAAACTGTCTACGCCTATTCCAGAAAGAAGTGAAGAAGATTTGAGAAAAATATCTTCACTGTTCTGTGTTGAAAGGTCTCAAAATAAACAGAAAGCCACCAGAAAGATGAGATCAGCTAAAGTAAATCCTGATAAAACCCCAACACACCACGACAAAGAAGTGTGTTCTGATATTGAATTGAAACGTGTTGCTGACATGTTTTGTGTCGAAAACGAAGCCCAGAGAAATGAGAGGCAACATGCAGTAGATGCCATAGGAGAAAATGTAAATATTAAGAAGCAACGGGTTGCGAAAGTAGCTCCAAATCAATTCGGCAGCAAGGTTCAACCAACCAAACTAACAAACAAAGAATTAATAAAAGTCGCTGCTTTGTTTTGTGTTGAGGGTGAGAAAGATGCCATGATTCGGAGAAAAAACATTCCGGTCGTATGTGTGGCCGGCGATGGATTGAAAGGACCGTCAGACGAATGCATTGCATTATGTTCCACCGTTATAGAAATAAGGAATACAAGTTCAATGGAAAGGAAACCAAATGGGCACAAAAGATCCATGTCATACAGAGCCGCCATAGGGTCAGGAACATACCTAGATAGAATAAATGAGGTACGTCCCGCAACGGAAGCAAAGGAAAGTGCAGAGAAAAGTGGAAACCAAAAACGACGCAACATAGTTGTCAAATTCTTTAGAAACTTGAGGAAACACGGAAATAAATAATTTAACATGCTATCATTTTTAAAAAGTCCAAATGTTGTTTACTTTTATTGTTGTAACATAATTGTTGTAACTATAAAATTATAAAAATATTTTATAAAAAGAAGTAATTTTGATATAAACTGAAATATTTAAATGTTTGCGTCTGTTTTCATTTGTGAGATCGCGTTCTTAATATGTGTGTCACGTGTGAGTTTGCTAAGAAAGTTGTTTCCCTGTGCTGGCAATGTTTTCTGTCATTTAAGAGTGCTTGGTTGAACTGTTTACTGTTGGTGCTACATTTCCTGTTTTACTTTGTAATTGCTGTTTGTGTTGAATGCGTAGTTTTGGTTAACTGTTTACTGTTGGTGCTACATTCCCTGCTATACTTTGTAATTGCTGTTTGTGTTGAATGCGTGGTTTTGGTTAACAGTTTACTGTTGTTGCTACATTTCCTGTTATACTTTGTAATTGCTGTTTGTGTTGATTGCGTGGTTTTGGTTAACAGTTTACTGTTGGTGCTACATTTCCTGCTATACTTTGTAATTGCTGTTTGTGTTGAATGCGTGGTTTTGGTTAACAGTTTACTGTTGGTGCTACATGTCCTGTTATACTTTGTAATTACTGTTTGTGTTGATTGCGTGGTTTTGGTTAACTGTTTACTGTTGGTGCTACATTCCCTGTTATACTTTGTAATTGCTGTATGTGTTGAATGCGTGGTTTGGGTTAACTGTTTACTGTAAGTGGTTTTGGTTAAGTGTTTACTGTGGTGCTACATTTTCTGTTATACTTTGTATTTGCTGTCTGTGTTGAATGCGTGGTTTGGGTTAACTGTTTACTGTTGGTGCTACATTTCCTGTTATACTTTATAATTACTGTTTGTGTTGATTGCGTGGTTTTGGTTAACTGTTTACTGTTGGTGCTACATTCCCTGTTATACTTTGTAATTGCTGTCTGTGTTGAATGCGTGGTTTGGCTTAACTGTTTGCTGTAAGTGGTTTTGGTTAAGTGTTTACTGTTGGTGATACATTCCCTGTTATACTTTGTAATTTCTGTCTGTGTTGAATGCGTGGTTTGGGTTAACTGTTTACTGTTGGTGCTACATTTCCTGTTATACTTTGTAATTGCTGTTTGTGTTGATTGCGTGGTTTTGGTTAACTGTTTACTGTTGGTGCTACATTTCCTGTTATACTTTGTAATTGCTGTTTGTGTTGATTGCGTGGTTTTGGTTAACTGTTTACTGTTGGTGCTACATTTCCTGTTATACTTTGTAATTGCTCTTTGTGTTGATTGCGTGGTTTTGGTTAATTGTTTACTGTTGGTGCTACATTTCCTGTTATACTTTGTAATTGATGTTTTTGTTGAATGCGTGGTTTTGGGTAACTGTTTACTGTTGGTGCTACATTTCCTGTTATACTTTGTAATTGCTGTTTGTGTTGATTGCGTGGTTTTGGGTAACTGTTTACTGTTGGTGCTACATTTCCTGTTATACTTTGTAATTGCTGTTTGTGTTGATTGCGTGGTTTTGGGTAACTGTTTACTGTTGGTGCTACATTTCCTGTTATACTTTGTAATTGCTGTTTGTGTTGATTGCGTGGTTTTAGTTAACTGTTAGTTGGTGCTACATTTCCTGTTATACTTTGTAATTGATGTTTGTGTTGAATGCGTGGTTTTGGGTAACTGTTTACTGTTGGTGCTACATTTCCTGTTATACTTTGTGATTACTGAATGTGTTGAATGCGTGGTTTTGGTTAACTGTTTACTGTTAGTGGTTTTGGTTAACTGTTTACTGTGGTGCTACATTTCCTGTGTTACTTTGTAATTGCTGTTTGTGTTGAATGCGTGGTTTTGGGTAACTGTTTACTGTTGGTGCTACATTTCCTGTTATACTTTGTAATTGCTGTTTGTGTTGATTGCGTGGTTTTGGGTAACTGTTTACTGTTGGTGCTACATTTCCTGTTATACTTTGTAATTGCTGTTTGTGTTGATTGCGTGGTTTTGGGTAACTGTTTACTGTTGGTGCTACATTTCCTGTTATACTTTGTAATTGCTGTTTGTGTTGATTGCGTGGTTTTGGGTAACTGTTTACTGTTGGTGCTACATTTCCTGTTATACTTTGTAATTGCTGTTTGTGTTGATTGCGTGGTTTTAGTTAACTGTTAGTTGGTGCTACATTTCCTGTTATACTTTGTAATTGATGTTTGTGTTGAATGCGTGGTTTTGGGTAACTGTTTACTGTTGGTGCTACATTTCCTGTTATACTTTGTGATTACTGAATGTGTTGAATGCGTGGTTTTGGTTAACTGTTTACTGTTAGTGGTTTTGGTTAACTCTTTACTGTGGTGCTACATTTCCTGTGTTACTTTGTAATTGCTGTTTGTGTTGAATGCGTGGTTTTCGTTGTCTGTGTTCTGTGAATGCTACATGTCCCTAAATTGTTATTGTTCGGCGCCCCTTGAGGGCGCCGGACATAAGGGGCGCCGGACATACTGTGGTAGTACTTTGACCTTAGGCATGGGGAATTAAAAGGACTGATAGTTGAGTATGTTTGGATTGTAATTAAAAATGTTTAAATGGCATTTAAAGCATGCTATAAAACGCACCAGAATAAGATATAAAACACAAGAGATAAAACTGCTTAGCGATTTCTTGAATTTCTGTAAGAAATGATGCACCAATAATTCAAAAATTATACAAAATCATTTCATTAAAACGATGTCTCCCTGTATTTTGACTGAAAACGAGGCTGATTATAAAATCAAATGGTTAAATGCGTAATACGAATTTTAGAAAAATTTAACGAAATTTATCGATCGTAATATCTGCGTTTCAAATGTTTTCACATTGTTCTCGTTTTTAAATCGTTTTGATTAATCATTATTGGCAAATTACATTAAATGTTGCTAAGAAATGAGAAAATACGATGATATATCGGAAAGTTTTGGCATTTAAATTTCGTTTACGGGAAATCGCTAATTTTGTAATGCTTCATTTTGACTGTCAAATGCAGACAAATGTATTGAAAACGAAAGTAGATTTATGAGCGCAGACTCTTTGCATCAAGTTTTTCTTGTATTAAAATGTAAACATTTTCTATATAGAGTATCATCCAAATAAAGCCTGGGCTGGTCATAGTGGACAGCCATGATGTCTGGCCGGGCTGCTCTTACACAGCCTGGGCAGGTCATAGTGGACAGCCATGATGTCTGGCCGGACTGCTCTTACACAGCCTGGGCAGGTCATAGTGGACGGCCGTGATGTCTGGCCGGGCTGCTCTTACACAGCCTGGGCAGGTCATAGTGGACAGCCGTGATGTCTGGCCGGGCTGCTCTTACACAGTGATGTCTGGCGGGACTGCTCTTACACAGCCTGGGCTGGTCATAGTGGACAGCCATGATGTCTGGCCGGGCTGCTCTTACACAGTGATGTCTGGCGGGACTGATCTTACACAGCCTGGGCAGGTCATAGTGGACGGCCGTGATGTCTGGCCGAGCTGCTCATACACAGCCTGGGCAGGTCATAGTGGACAGCCATGATGTCTGGCCGGGCTGCTCTTACACAGTGATGTCTGGCGGGACTGCTCTTACACAGCCTGGGCAGGTCATAGTGGACAGCCATGATGTCTGGCCGGGCTACTCTTACACAGTGATGTCTGGCGGGACTGCTCTTACACAGCCTGGGCAGGTCATAGTGGACAGCCGTGATGTCTGGCCGGGCTGCTCTTACACAGTGATGTCTGGCGGGACTGCTCTTACACAGCCTGGGCTGGTCATAGTGGACAGCCATGATGTCTGGCCGGGCTGCTCTTACACAGTGATGTCTGGCGGGACTGATCTTACACAGCCTGGGCAGGTCATAGTGGACGGCCGTGATGTCTGGCCGAGCTGCTCTTACACAGCCTGGGCAGGTCATAGTGGACAGCCATGATGTCTGGCCGGGCTGCTCTTACACAGTGATGTCTGGCGGGACTGCTCTTACACAGCCTGGGCAGGTCATAGTGGACAGCCATGATGTCTGGCCGGGCTGCTCTTATACAGTGATGTCTGGCGGGACTGCTCTTACACAGCCTGGGCTGGTCATAGTGGACAGCCATGATGTCTGGCCGGACTGCTCTTACAAACAGTGATATCTGGCGGGACTGCTCTTACACAGCCTGGGCAGGTCATAGTGGACGGCCGTGATGTCTGGCCAGACTGCTCTTACACAGCCTGGGCAGGTCATAGTGGACAGCCATGATGTCTGGCCGGGCTGCTCTTACACAGCCTGGGCAGGTCATAGTGGACAGCCGTGATGTCTGGCCGGACTGCTCTTACACAGCCTGGGCAGGTCATAGTGGACGGCCGTGATGTCTGGCCGGGCTGCTCTTACACAGCCTGGGCAGGTCAAAGTGGACGGCCGTGATGTCTGGCCGGACTGCTCTTACACAGCCTGGGCAGGTCATAGTGGACGGCCGTGATGTCTGGCCGGGCTGCTCTTACACAGCCTGGGCAGGTCATAGTGGACGGCCGTGATGTCTGGCCGGGCTGCTCTTACACAGCCTGGGCAGGTCATAGTGGACAGCCGTGATGTCTGGCCGGGCCGTTTGGAAAATTGTCTGAATGACCTAGTTAATTCAAAATACATTTAACCAAGTCAACATAGCAACGTTTGTTAATATTATGTCCATGACCACTAAATATACCAAGGTTTAGTACTGATGATAAGATAGTTAAAATAACTGATAAACACGTGTACTGTTATTTAATAACGTATGTTTTAATTCTTCAAAATTTTGGCGCCGAATTGATGCTTTGCATCAAGTTTTTCTTGTACCTTCTTGTATACTTGTTTGAGTGTTATAATGTGTTCTCTTGTTGCTCTGGCTGCAAGGTCATTGCGTACTTACTTTGTGGCTTTCTATGCTTTTTTTATATATTATATATACATGATCATTTATGTGTTTTACTTATATTGCCTATTTATGCTGTCTTGCTTTTTTAGAGATTATTACCAGACCGGGATATCTTTATTTACACTCTCCCGTTTACTGGGATGACAATAGGGTAAGAGTGCGGTTTGGGGCACCCTATAACCTGGTTTAAACCCCCAGCGGCTGTTTTGTCACTGACCGTTCCAATGCGGTAGCCCTATTGTCAACCATTTTGTGTTTGTGATGTTTTATCTGCCTTTTATTCATCTTTAAAGTTGTTCTTTGTTTCTGTGTGTGTTAATGGACGACAGCCGTCCTTGAATGCTACGTTTCCTGTTCGATTTTTATATCTATTTTTATACGTGCGTGTATACGTGTTTACTAGGGTACTTTCAATGAATACAATTTAATATACGAAATATCTCCTGCCATTGTGTGAACTATTATTATTATTTTATAGCCGCATCACATGCCAAGGTTAAATTCAGTGTACGTTTAACTTTGCTTGTTGTGAAATGTGGCAGGTTAGACACTTTGATTCAATTTAAGTCGCGTTGGTATTTAACTTAGACGTATGTACTGGAGCAGTTTCAAGAAACAATCTGACTGGAAGTTTTTCAAAAATAATATATTGCTATGCAGATGCTGTTGGATGGTGCAGAATGCCATACGTCATTGTTCTTATCAAAGACGAGCTAAGTTAAACATACAATGTTAAGAAATGTCATTTTGGCGGGAAAAGACAGATATGATAACCATGAAAGTTTTACATCAGAGGATGCATCAGGCTCTAAAGTGATTAAATAATTTACAGGGCATGATAAAAACGTCATATCAAACCAAATACGGTACTGGCACGGTACTGTTCAGATGCATCAGGCTCTAAAGTGATTAAATAATTTACAGTGCGTGATAAAAACGTCATATCAAACCAAATACGGTACTGGCACGGTACTGTTCAGATGCATCAGGCTCTAAAGTGATTAAATAATTTACATTTTCTTTGAATGGTAAAAAATGTGTAAACCTTCAAATTTGGCATGGAAATAACTTAAACAATACTCTATACAAATTATACATAATGTCTAAGTTTGTGCAAAAAATATCGTGTGATAACGTCGTAAGTGCGACCGTACTAATAATTGTTTATTATATACCTATTTCTCTCGTGCAATGAGCGGTCTGCATTAGTACCATGTGACCGTACAATATATTTCCGTATTGGACGCACGCGCGTACAATTTGTTTTTATTAAATCCGTATTGTACAGGTGTTACACGCCCATTGGTTGTTGCATTGAGTTGTGTGTGAATTAAAATTTAAATGCCATTTTGTCATTCATATATAGACCCAAATTAAAAATGAATAACTTACATTCTCATCGCAAATGACACATATGCTGCCAAAAAATCGACAGAAAAATGGGAGTCATGTATCTTCTAAGAAAGAACTTGTCTCATGAATGAATGGTCCCTTTAAAAACATAAACACTGAGATATGGTTGTGTCAGCTGGGTACTCGTCAAAATATATCACCGTATTGTACAAAACAATGTTAAATAACCTCATATTGTTGTTTTATCAAAACATATTTGTTTTAATAACATATGCTAAGATTTGTCTTAACGATGCATTCATTCTTTTTTATATCAGACGAGTTGGGCGGCAATTCTTTGCACTTTTCATTATAAAATAATCAACTCGTTTATAGAATCCAGATCAAACGGTTTGAGTTATATTTAGCTGTAAGCCTGTGCAACGATGGCATGTAGCAATGTATGACTGGGGTATAAATAAATCTTCGAATGAGAACTGTTTTATGATCGCCTTTTAAAATGCCATTAGTATCGTCAAACTGACTTTAACTAAGTTAACATATCTAAACAAAACGTAAATAATTATAGTAGATTATAGTATTTGTTCTATCATTTGATGCATCATAATTAATATGTCATATTGACATATCTAAACAAAAAGTAAATAATTACAGTAGATTATAGTATTTGTTTTATCATTTGATGCATCATAATTAATATGTCATATTGACATATCTAAACAAAAAGTAAATAATTATAGTAGATTATAGTATTTGTTCTATCATTTGATGCATCATAATTAATATGTCATATTGACATATCTAAACAAAAAGTAAATAATTATAGTAGATTATAGTATTTGTTTATCATTTGATGCATCATAATTAATATGTCCTAATTGGCATAACAACGTATACGTAGCGTGCCATGTTCCTGTGTGGCGGCTGAGAAAATTTGCCCCGACTACAAATCAGTCGTGTTATTACTTACTGGTCATTTGGGATCATCAGGCCCATTCGGTGTGGCTTTAACGTAGAATGGCAATTCTATTTTTTACCAAACACGAATCATTATCATAACATAAACTATGATGTATCTTAACGATGAGCTCATTCTGTTCATGTCAGACAAGTCCGGGTGGCAATTGTTTGCACTTTCATTATAAAATTACAAAATAATGAAACTCGTTTATAGAATCCAGACCAAACAGATTGATTTATGTTCACTATTAAGCCAGTGCAAAGAAGACACAGAGCACAGTATGAACCTGGGGTTTAAATAAATCTTCGATTAGGAGGTTTTTTATGAACGTCTTCTAAAAGCCATAAGTATTGTCAACATTCTTTTCTGAATAAAAAGTAACTAACTATCGCAGATGATGGTATATTCATCATGTGATGCGTCATAATTAATATATCCTGATTGACATAATAACACATGTGTTGGTTAATTAACCTGAGCGACAATGTCTATGTACTATGATGCCAACACGTGTGTAAGACGATTAATGAGAGCAGTACTTCAAAGTAGTCCCGTCACACGAAAGTAGTCCCGTCACGTGACGTACGTGCTCTTTTTCAACATACAGTCTGTCGGAGATGTCAACTGTGTAACAACGTTCAAACGCTGAACTACCTTCAAAGGGGCACACGGCAATCTTCGGGTCTGTTTTACAAATGTTCACGTATCAAAACAAATGAAGCATCTACTAAAGTGTCTTCGTTTGTTCTTTCTAACTCCCCTAAGGCTATTCAACAAGCTGAAATGCTTCTTTATCGTTCCGTAGTGTTTCTAAACAAACAGTGTTGAGCTAATTTTGAGAAATAATGAGTCGCACACACACACGCACGCACACGTGCAAGTTTAATGGTGGGTGACTATTTCAAGAATGTTGCCTGTCCATTTAAGCTGGTGGTATGAGGCTTTATTATCGATAAACTGCTGCTCATCGCCTGACTGATTAAAACCGAGTTAGCCGCTTTTAAGTATTCAAACATTTTCAGAAATGTTCAAATATCTCCTTTCTTATCATTTCCACAACAAAGATGAAGTGCCTTGAAAACCGATTACCATCACAGACACTAGCTAATATTTTATTATGTAATGTATGCTAGATATGTGTTCGGCAATGTTGTTAAAGGCATTGCTCATGTTCCCATGCTAATAAACATGTCGTGGCTTTCTCTTTTTATGATGCATTATCTTCAAATATAAAAAGTGTTGACGGCTATATGTGCTATGTTTTTTGCGTATAACAGAGTACTCAAATGCCAAATTGTCGGAACCAATCAGATTGATTCCGTGGTAGTTTCGTATAATGTTTTTTGAAATATCTGAAATTTCTTAACATTGTATGATTAAAAAAAGGTTGCCTTATACAAGGCTCGAACCCTGATAGACACACAGTAGACGACGCTCTAAAAGGCGCAGTTTGGTATTTAAATAGTCATCAACAAAATATCATTCGGAGGAAATGAACACGTATAAAAGAAGAAAAACTCGGTTTTATTTAGGCTGTTAATGAGAGGCATTGTATTTATAACGACCCCTAGCACCGGCTTTTAGCGCCAAATAACGTCAAAATTAGACTGCGTTTACTAAAACTCTGTCCAGGTGTTCAGGTCATATAATAATGTATATGTGCAGACTAAAGGTTTAGGTTTATTAACGGGTTCTTAAAATAACCGTGTCTGAATATGCATAAAATTAATTGAGTTGGTAACTCTCATATCTAGGGTTAGGCTTGGCTGGTTAAAGCTGTTTATATTGTGTCTATAGAGTTTGGATTTTCAAAAATACGTAAATTATATATTATATACCTCGTCGTCAGTAAGGTTTAGAAACGGTATGTACATATGTTATATAATTTGACTGTTGTTGGAGGGATAGCTACTTTAAAGAGCTTACAAAGTAAATGCAACCACATGAAGTGTAGTATTCCAGAATGTAGTCATCCATAAACAAGCAGTTAGCACAAATATAGTAAAAGGCAGAGTGTTAGTTAGTCATCATAAACATTAAATGATTGACAATAGGGGTACCGATTTGGAAAGGTCAGTGGCAAACGTGAGCACTGGACGCACAATGAGATGATGGTAAAAATTTAAAAAAATCCTTGAAATCCACCAAGAAAGTACTGTGACTTAGCAGAAGTCAGAAAAACAAGAGAATAAAACGTTAAGGGTACGTCAACTTTCAATGTTACTTTGAAATTCCGTTTCATGATTTAACGTTAGTTATATGTTGTCATAAGCGTATATAATATCGTGTACGTACAGTAAAATTGATGTACTGAGTTGCTAAATAATAGGTTTTTAATTTCCCACAGTTTTAATAATACTGCATGTAAGTGATCATGACCAAGCAGGGCGGATACAAGATTTGAGATTAGTGGGGACCGCAACTTGTAAAAATCAATTAACGACCAAACACCAAAAACACACACACACATACTCGTTTTTTGTCAGTTAACGGGGTGGGCGCAATTGTAGAAAAAACAGTTGATAACTAAAAAAATAAATGAAAAACGCTTTTTACGTATGAATTTTCTTAACTTTTCAGACTTTCAGCAATAGGCGCATGCTCTGGATCCGCCCCTGGCAAGGATCTTACAAAGTTTGCAACTCGGTTAATATATTTAATTTTAAATAGACACAAACGTTCCCCTATATACATTGTCATTTTCAGTAGAGGTGGTTGGTGGGGCGGGTGTGGGGTGCATAATTTGACTGAATTTGAACCCACAGGCATTTTGAAACCAAACTATTTAAAAATTGAAAAATAGTGCAAAAACGTACAGCGTAATAATCTGATTAGCTCATACCTACGTACTATGAACAAGTAGACACGTAGGGGGCATTCTACAACCACTCTACTCCACCATTGTCGGGAAACTGCACATAATCGGGGACCTCGGATTGCCCGTTTATTTTTTTACGTTTAACGTTATTTTCGTCATTGACGTCACCATACCTTCTCTCTGCGAGATCTCGTTAACTGTGACGTAACGTCACTCGCATGACAACCAAGTTGGCGTGCGTGTATTTATTATTCGAACTGAAATAGCTCTGAATTTGTTTTAAAACAACAGTGTTTCAGTATGACGGATATGGATGAATGGCTCATAAGGTATGTTATAAATACATGTGTGCAAATACTGTGTCTTCTATTACCTTTCTTATATACTATATATATGCATTGGCGTAGCTCTACCGAGGCACTATTGGCACGGGCTTACGCCTAATTTACAGAAATCGAAAAATAAATGAGGATGTATGGGGTGTATGAGTGGCGGGCGGGATAGAATTTGTCCACATACAGTTTAATTTACTCATTTAATCATTTTAGACACATTTGTGTAATTATCTTTTCATTTCTATAAATTTGAAATTTGCGTAAGAACGCAATTAAAGCATATTCTGTAGCCTAATATAAAAAAGAAGAAATTCAGGAGGGCATGGAACTTTTCACGAGTCTCGAAAGAATTGCGCCCGTTTATAGCAAAAAGAAAAAGAAAACTCGAAAGAAAGACAGTCATCATGAACAAATTTTTTTATTAATTTTAAGCTTAAATATAATATATAAATTTCATTTATTTAATTTCACAGAGCACAACTTTGGCGGTCGCCGGGCCTGCCTTGGATCAAACGGCTTGATGACAACAAGAAGGACCCAAATACAATAGAAGGTAGGATGGCTTTCTTAGTGGGTATAATATGATATACACATTGAGACACCAATAAACATGGATCAGCATTATCCGCGATCATTTAAAGAAACTAACGCACAAAATAACGTCAAGATTACACTACAAAATCGTTTATCAAAACTCTATCCAGAAGTTCGGGTCATATATTAATGTATGTGTGCCGATTAAAAGTATAGTTTGTTCATGGGTTATTAAAATACCTCTGACTGAACATGTGTAAAACGAATTATGATTTGGTAACTCTTAATTCGACGTAGCCGAGTCCCCTTCGGGGTTTGGCCTGGATGGTTAAAGCCGTTTATAATTTGTCTATAAAGCTTGCATTCTCAAAATTCGTATATATACTCATCGTTAGTGTGTTTAGAAACGGTGTACATATGATGTAAAATTTGGCTGTTATTGGCGGGATAGCTTCTTTAACGGTTGGAACTGTCCAGTTGTGCGCGTTAGAGCCTTTTTTATTCAAATATTACGTTAACATATATTGTGTGTCTATCGTCTCCACAGTTTTCAACGTATTTTTTCGAAACATTACTGGATGATAATATATGATGCCAATATATGCATATCGATTCCGCCAAAAATCGAACTAGTATTGCCGGAGTTACGACACATTTTATTTCATATTTTACTTTAAATTACATGTGCATGTTTATCATAATTATCGCAGCTTTTCGGTCAGTTTATTTTATTATGATAATGCCATTTTGCTACTACTTGAAATACATTGTATTGTTCAGCTACAACTTTGGAAATTCTATTTTATATCACTGCAGTGTACAGTTTTCCGCGGATTGTTTTCAGTGGGGGTATCCGTGTCCCATGGATACATTTCTAGTTTGTTATTAAACCCTCACATATATTACTTTAATTTGTGTATGGGGTGTGGGTGGGAGTGAGTAGTTATAAGGATCACGGGTCTTGTTTAGTGAAACACATTTTTATTCGTATTTGGACTGACCTACATAATGCTTCCAGATCGTCGGCCGTCTCATTATAACTCTCTATAGGTTACGGTATGTTCAGTTGTATTTAGTCAATATATTTTATTTTTGTATTTGGATATCTATGAAGAAAAGGAAAGCATAAAGGACAAACAAGTTAAATACAACTTAAATGAAAATCAATTTTGCAGTAAATATTAAAACTATTCGTATACTTTGTACAGCTGTATGCTCATGCATGTTTGCAGCTGATGACGATGTAGCATCAACGTCAGAGATCAATCTGGATGCGGGAGAGGCCGCTAATAAAACACGTGAAAGACGTGATAGATGGGAGAAATGTGTTGCTGAAGCACCTGTTACAGCAGTTAGAGAGGGCATCAAAGACTGGTACGTTATTTTGCATAATGATGCATAATCTTTGATAGCCCATTTGAATAATTTCAAATCTCGTTAACATCAGACCTCCTATTTAATTCGCTACGATACTATCCGCTATAACGTCGAAGCGGAGAATATCGAAGCACGGTTAGGATGATTGGATTATTTTGGTTTGTTAAACTGTTATATTCTCAACTCTATGCTACCGCTGTCCATATAATATGAGTTCATTCGTTTATACAATACCCCGTATGTAAATGTATGCCTTTACCCGGACATGGCGTTATCATTCATATCTTGTTTATGTATTAAAGCTACACTGAACATTACTTATTTCATCATGCAATGTCAACCTGCTCATATGCTATTATTTAGTTTGTATAATGGACAGAAATTGAACATTGTTAACTCTTCACCGTTTTCGAATCCCGATTGTTAGAAGGTAACATTGCACCATTGATTTTCCTTCTTTGTTTTATATAGGACGAATGTATATCACGAGATAAAAAATGCGCATTTTTTTCCGTAGCAAATTTTAAAACATATCAATCAAACGATCGAGCGTCCGCCAATATAAAAATGCAATAAAAACAGGGGGTCATGTATCATGTAAAAACAAGCCAATCTGTTGAATGACGTCACGTTCTATTGTGACACGTCACAGATAGATTTACCCCATTTCTACTTTCGCTTTATTGTCTATGTCAGTTATAATTAAATAGCTCAAACAAACACTAATCAATGTTCACAATACATCATTTTACACAGATTACGAACTTCTGAATGACCGACACTATGTTGTAATCAGACGACTAACTCTCTCAGAGTGAGCTATTGTGGTCATTCGTCGTCCGCAGTCGTCCGTTGGGCATAAATCACTTGGAAAATGTTCATGAAACTTCAAATCGATGATCCTAACATCAACGTTTTAGAATGATGGTCAAATAACGCATCATTAAAAATGGCTGCTGTTATTAAACAAAATAACCCAAACACCGATCTTCTTCTCAAGAACCGCAGAACGGATTTCTACAAAGTTTCTTTCAAACGAAGTCCCGGGGGTCAAAAGTGACCTACCCTGGGATGGGTGGGGTGGGAGCAAAAGCTGTCTATAGAGAGATAGATATATAAGAAACCTTCTAAACAAAACTTCTTCTCACTAACCATTAAAGATGTTTTGACAGTTTTCTTCGGAAATTACCAGTATATCCTAATATTCTATATTACTCTATCAGGTGAGCGTTTCAGTCCTATTTGAGTATATTGTTTTGTATACTGTTAGAAAGATTTCACTTCAGATTTTCTTGTTTTACAGGATTCGCACAGAGTGGAAGAACCCGCCAACACCCGGCAGAGAAGATGCCAATGTGGTGATGGCTGCTTCCGAATTAGCTAGTACGAAAAGAAGCAGAGGTGCCACAACATCAACGGCGAATGTACCGAGTGGTAAGAATGTTAACACAGACAAACCCCACGTCTTTAAAGTTTCCAAGAGTTTAGTCGAATTCACTAAATCGCCTTCTGACGCGACAGGCGTTACAAAACCAATTTTTTACAGCAATAATCTCGATGAAGATATCAAGGTAATAAATGAACCAAGTTTCAAAGCCATTGCTAAAGATACGCCTACAGACAATAATGCACCTTTTTCAAATGACACAGGAGGGCGTCTCGCAAAAGCTTCCGTTACCAATGCTAAAGTCAAGAACATGAATGAAATCCCAACAAAGATTCTGAAGGCTTCAGCTAATGAAGATACCTACCTTGGTGTTACCAAAGCCGTGAAGCCAGAGGTTGTCACAATATCACCAAGAGCTGGTGCTTCAGATATCACCGTTGCTAAGGAATGGATTGATACAGGTAAATCTTTCATATCCTCGGTCACAACCGTCAAACAGGATACTACAGTAACCATTACACAGCCCTTTGGAGTAAAGCTTTTAAAGTGTAAGAAGACGCGCAATTCAAATCAGATAAAAGCTTCAAAGCTTTCCGATACCTTGCCAAAATTGTCTGAAAAGAAGCATGTAACAGAGGTAAAGTCTGCTAAAGTTCAACCAGACAAACTGTCTACGCCTATTCCAGAAAGAACTGACGAAGATTTCAGAAACATATATTCACTGTTCTGTGTTGAAAGGTCTCAAAATAAAGAGAAAGCCACCAGAAAGATGTGTTCAGCTAAAGTAAATCCTGATAAAACCCCACCACACGACGAAAAAGAAGTGTGTTCTGATATTGAAATGAAACGTGTTGCTGACATGTTTTGTGTCGAAAACAAAGCCCAGAGAAATGAGAAGCAACATGCAGTAGATGCCATAGGAGAAAATGTAAATATTAAGAAGCAACGGGTTGCGAAAGTAGCTCCAAATCAATTCGGCAGCAATGTTCAACCAACCAAACTAACAAACAAGGAATTAATAAAAGTCGCCGCTTTGTTTTGTGTTGAGGGTGAGGAAGACGCCATGATTCGGAGAAAAAACATTTCGGTCGTATGTGTGGCCGGCGATGGATTAAAGGGACCGTCAGACGAATGCATTGTATTAGGTTCCAACGTTATAGAAATAAGGGATACAAGTTCAAAGGAAATGAAACCAAATGGTCACGAAAGATCCATGTCATACAGAGCCGCCATAGGGTCAGGAACATACCTAGATAAAATAAATGAGGTACATCCCGCAACGGAAGCAAAGGAAAGTGCAGACAAAAGTGGAAGTAAAAAACGACGCAACATAGTCGTCAGATTCTTTAGAAACCTGAGAAAACACTGAAATAAATAAGTTAACATGCAATCATTTTGAAAAAGTCCAAATGTTGTTTACTTTAATTGTTGTAACATAATTTTGTAAATATAACATAATAAAAATATTTTATAAAAGTCCAAATGTTGTTTACTTTAATTGTTGTAACATAATTTTGTAAATATAACACAATAAACATATTTTATAAAAGGAAGTAATTTTGATATAAACTCAAATATTTAAATGTATGCGTCTGTTTTCATTTGTGAGATCGCGTTCTTATTATGTGTGTCACGTGTGAGTTAGCTAAGAAAGTTGTTTCCCCGTGCTGGCAATGTTTTCTGTCATTTAATAGTGCTTGGTTTTCTCAGTTCAATTAGTATGTCATGCTGTTGTTGTCTTTTTTTTTCTTTTTTTTTCTTTTTAGTCCCCTACCGGTCGAGACCGGAGGAACTTTATGATTGTAATCCATCAGTCCTTCCTGATGGCGGGAGGTAGTACACAGTAATAGTTCTACCCAGGAAACAATGGGGTGGTCTGTCTGTCTCTACCCAAAACAAATCGACCGTGTTATATGGCCTAACAAATGAGGTAAAACACCATTCAAACAAAACCTCCCCGTCAATCTGTCATTTTTTAGCTCTACTGGCCAAGGGCCAGCAGAGCTTATGGGATGACGAGTTGTCCGTCGTCCGTCCGTCGTTAACTTTTGTCTTGTTACCACCATAGGGCCTTCATTTTTCATCCGATCTTTACCAAACTTTATTAGGTTGTTAATATCAATGAAAGCTCGGACAAGTTCGAAAACCAGCCAGATCGGAAGAATTTCACCGGGGTTATGGCCCTTGTTTTGCTGAAAAATGCCATATTAAGCCTTGCGAACACTATAGCACCTTCATTTATTATTTGATCTTTACCACACTTGCACAGATTGTTAATATCGATGAAGGCTGAACAAGTTCGAAAACCAGCCGAATCGGATAAGTAACACCGGAGTTATGCCCTTGATTTTTCTGAAAATAGCTGTTTTCTGCCTTGTGAAAGCTCTAGCACCTTCATTTATTATTTGATGGTTACCAAACTTGCATAGATTGTTAATACTAACTATAGCTTAGACAAGGTCGAAAATCGGCTGAATTGGGTAGGTAACACCGGAGTTATGGCCCTTGTTTTTTCTGAAAAATTGCTTTTACTGCCTTGTGAACACTCTTGCATCTTCATTTATTATTTGAACTTTACCAAACTTCCACAGATTGTTTATATCAATGAAAGCTCGAACAAGTTCGAAAAGCAGCTAAATCGGATCAGTAACACCGGAGTTATGGCCCTTGTTTTTTTCCGAAAATGCTATTTTCTGCCTTGTGAACACTGAGCTAGGGCCTTCAATATTAATCGGATCTTTACTTAACTTTGCCAGTGTCTTTATATCAATAAAAGCTTGAACAAGTTTGAAAACCGGCAAGATCGAAATAATTTCAACGGAGTTATGACCCTTGTTTTGCTGAAAAATGCCATATTAAGCCTTGTGAACACTCTAGCACCTTCATTTATTACTTGATCTTTACCAAACTTGCACAGATTGTTAATATCAATGAAAGCTCGGGCAAATTTGAAAACAAGCTAGATCGAACCATTAACAGCGGAGTTCTTGCCCTTGATTTAGTTAAAAATGCTATATTTTGCCTCGTTAAGACTTTATTTTTTATCCGATATTTACCAAACTTTATCAGATTGTTAATGTCAATAAAAGCTCGGTCAAGTTCGAAAATCAGACAGTTCGGATCAGTAACAGCGGAGTTATGGCCCTTGATTTTATTATAAAATGCTATAATTTGCCTCGTCTTACGATAGGGCCTTTATTTTGCATCTGATCTTTGCCAAACTTTAAGAGATTTTATGATTTTTTAGCTCTACTGGCCAAGGGCCGGCAGAGCTTATGGGATGACGAGGTGTCCGTCGTCCGTCCGTCTTCCGTCAGTCTGTCCGTCGTTAACTTTTGCCTTGTGAACACTCTAGGGCCTTCATTTTTCAGCCGATCTTTATCAAACTTTAACAGGTTGTTAATATCAAATAAAAACTCGGATAAGTTCGAAAACCAGCCAGATCGGAATAATTTCACCGGAGTTATGGCCCTTGTTTTGCTGAAAAATGCCATGTTAAGCCTTGTGAACACTCCAGCACCTTCATTTATTATTCGATATTTACCACACTTGCACAGATTGTTAATACCAATAAAAGGTCGGACAAGTTTAAAAACCAGCCAAATCGGATCAGTAACACCAGAGTTATGGCCCTTGTTTTTTCTAAAAATTGCTTTTTTCTGCCTTTTGAACGCTCTAGCACCTTCATTTATTATTTGATCGTTACTAAACTTGCACAGATTGTTAATACTAAATATAGCTTGGACAAGTACGAAAATCAGCTGAATTGGATCAGTAACACCAGAGTTATGGCCCTTGTGTTTTCTGAAAAATGCCATTTTCTGCCTTGTGAACACTCTAGCACCTTCATTTATAATTTGATCTTTACCAAACTTTCACAGATTGTTAATATCAATTATAGCTTGGATAAGTTTGAAAATCAGCTGAATTGGATCAGTAACACCAGAGTTATGGCCCTTGTTTTTTCTAAAAATTGCTATTTTCTGCCTTGTGAACGCTCTAGCACCTTCATTTATTATTTGATCGTTACTAAACTTGCTTAGATTGTTAATACTAATAATAGCTTGGACAAGTTCGAAAACCAGCTAAATCGGATCAGTAACACCGGAGTTATGGCCCTTGTTTTTTTTCTGAAAAATGCTATTTTTTGCCTTGTGAACACTCTAGGGCCTTCAATATTAATCCGATCTTTACTTAACTTTGCCAGTGTTTTTATATCAATGAAAGCTCGAACAAGTTTGAAAACCGGCAAGATCGAAATAATTTCAACGAAGTTATAGCCCTTGTTTTGCTGGAAAATGACATATTAAGCCTTGTGAACACTCTAGCACCTTCATATATTATTTGATCTTTACCAAACTTGCAAAGCTAGATCAGACCATTAACAGCGGAGTTATTGCCCTTGATTTAGTTTAAAATGCTATATTTTGCCTCGTTAAGATGATAGGGGCTTCATTGTTCATCCGATCTTTACCAAACTTTATTAAATTGTTAATATCAATGAAAGCTCGGATAAGTTCGAAAACCATTCATATCGGACCAGTAACAGCGGAGTTATGACCCTTGATTTAGTTCAAAATGCTATATTTTGCCTCGTTAAGACTTTATTTTTTAACCGATCTTAACCAAACTTTATCAGATTGTTAATGTCAATAAAAACTCGGTCAAGTTCGAAAACCAGACAAATAACCAGTAACAGCGGAGTTATGGCCCTTGATTTTGTTAAAAATGCTCTAATTTGCCTCGTCTTACGATAGGGCCTTCATTTTGCATCTGAACTTTGTCAAACTTTACCTGATTTTTTTTTTTAAATTTTGTTTTGTTTAGCTCTATGTTGGACCAGTCGGACCAGTAACAGAGGAGTTTTGTGTCTTGATTTAGTTAAAAATGCTATATTTTGCCTCGTTAATACGGTCGGGCCTTCATTTTGCATCTGATCAAACTTTACCAAACTTTACCAGATTCTTTAGTTATGGCCCTTGATTTAGTTGATCAGCTGTATTTTGCCCAAAACTTTCAAAAAACTTAAATGGCAGTCTCTCGCTTCATTGATGTTGTAAGAGCCATGTTAGCCAGTAGAGCGTCCACAGGCCCTCTTGGGCCTCTTGTTTTTCTTCACACTAATTTTAGTTTCCTGTATGGGATTTTATCAAAACTTCACCACAAGGTGAGGCTCACAGCACGCAAGCTCGGTATTGTTATTCGGGTAAATGGTCGGTCACTGTTACTGAAGCATCTCCATGGCCGGGATAGTAAAGACTCTGCGTCTAAAACGATCTCGCCTCTCAACACTGCGGGTTCGAATCCCACTGGGAACTTGCCAAGTGAGAGTATCGATCTTACGGATGGAGGAACGTATACAGTACTGGTTCTACCCAGCAAAATGGAGTGTTCTGCCTCTACCACAAAAACAATAAGAGTACTGCAGTTACTTTAAACAATATGTATTCAAGAACTGTGTTGAACAGTGCATCATATAGCACTTGGACAGGATTTGAAAACACGGTTTCAGTGAAATGATAAAAATCGATTTCTTAAATGAGTTGTTAATACACGATATATGTGACGTGCATGTCCACATATCAAGAGGGTATTTATTCATTAATAGGAACATGTTTACGATTGCTTATGATTGTTTAATTACCATGGGGATACATTAACTGTCCATACAAATAGCCGTTTTATGTTTTTATGTTAATGTCCACACTTTTTGTTTGATCTGGTTTAACGACGGCGACTGTATTCTTAATAAGACTTTTGGGCTTTAATATCTTGTTTGAGGTTTAATATTTAAGCCCGAAAATCGCTCTCATGGGGAGGTACATGTGGGGTGATCGATCGGTACAACCCAGACTTGTGGGGAGCGTTTGACTATGTGTTTACATCCAATAAAACACGTTTTTCAAACATCAACAAATTCTAACCCTAACCCTAGTTTATTTAATTACTAAATTAGCCTCAGAAGTCATAACCTGCTCGGACATGACTTATATGGATTTCGCATGTACATTGCTACTTGTATGTGTTTGTATGTGCGTGCGTGCGTGCGTGTGTGCAACCCACAAAAAAGGTATACACAAGTACGTGCAGATGCGTCCGTCCGTTCTCCGGACGCCCGTTGTCTTTTAGACTAATATCGGTGTAAGATCTCTGAATAGGTAACCTATTTATTTGTCAAAGCTTTCCCATGTTGAAAAGTATTACTAAGGCAAGAGAAACTAGTGTCATCATATGAAAATAAGTAAATTAAATGCAAAATTGAGAGATTTGTTCAATACTAGTATATAAATATTAATAAGCTCATGGTTAACGAAAAACCAGCATTATTTATTTACATCCTACAAAACCTGTACAAATATTACGTATACAAATTACGTAAATATCATTAATAACAATTGTTTGTCAATACTGGTTTTCAGCAATTACTATTATTATTTTTTGTTAATGTACAGGTTACAGTATTTATTAGACTAAAGTTATTTTCCGTCAGTTATTTCATTTATTTAACTGCATTTGAAAAAAAACGCGGGAAAAAAAGCTCATTCTACCTGTTCTCAATTGTTGACGTTTTTAACTAAGGCATGCAAGCGATCTCGTCTTGCGTTGTGAACAGCTCTGTAACATCGCGGAGTAGTAGGTGTTTTGTGAGAAATTCATCAGTCCCAGGTTCAATATCACCGGCAGTGGATGCAGCTTATGTGAATTCATTGCATATAGTGTCTTTATTTGTTACAATCCTATACTTGGAGCCTTTGGGAATTGATTTGGGTGTATCTTCCTAATACGCCTTTCTGTGTTTTTTTGTTGTTTTTTTAATCACTTTTTTGTTTTTGTTTATTAAAGGGACACACGGCAATACTGACTTCTTAAAAGCTCGCGGCGTCCCGTTATTTCTCTGATAACTTCCATCTATGAAAATCATTATTAATTAAGAAATAATAAATACGTAACTGTATTTTATCGGTGAATAAAATACAGTTAGGAGTTCGGATGTGTAGTAATTAAATCCCGAGTGCGTTAGAACGAGTGATTTAATTATTCGCATCCGAACGACTAACTGTATTTTATTCACCGATAAAATGTAGGTATGTATTAATTATTACGATTCTAACACGACAACACTAATCCCATTGTTTACGCTATTGTGGGGGCACTATATTATCTCGGAGGTCAAGGTAATCAGGCTGCTATGTTTACAGGCTGTTCCATTGGGCGCCCCGTATGTAAAGTTCTCCGCAGAATACACTAGAAGTCACGTGACAAACAATTAAGTCATTGCTTACGTCATATAGCTTGCGTTGTATGACATCATGTTCAAGATGCTTATTAATGTAAATAAATAATGTTATGTGTATTGATGTATATGATGGGTTTATATCGGGTGTGTGCAAAGCTTGGGATTATGTCATGTAACGTGGCGCTTCCAACGGATGAAAAAAATACGCGGGGAATTAATGGAACAGCCGTATTTTAACATAAAATAGCATACAGTTGTCTCCCTTCTTTGTATATATGAAAGACTGCGCAGGTCGTGTTATAATGAAATTTTAATTACAACTAACTTACTATTCTAACACGACCTGCTAACGCACTCGTGATTTAATTACTACGCATCCGAACTCCTAACTTTATTTTATTCATTGATAAAATACAGGTATGTATTTATTATTTATTATTTTAAATGGCTCAACACAAGTTGTTGTTGCATGCTTCCAATGTTTTATTACATTGCATCACTAGTATGTTCAAACATGTGGTAGATTACAAAGACAAGGCGTAAGCACTTATATAAGTAAGTGCAAACAGGTTTAAAGTGAAACGAATACTGGATTATTAAATCCAGATGCTGATTTTAATGATTGATAAATACTTTGAGATAATTGCTTTGAGATAATAAAAAAAAAAAACGATTAGTGTGTGCCCCTTTTAATGTTATTAGCCTAAAACGAACCTGTAATGTGAACACATAAGCTGTTTTTGATTCCGAAAGTCTTACATTCCAATAAATTAATATTAAATAATAATCGAAATTACTTAATGGGTAATTTCTCAAGCTGCAGTATCTATTTTCTTTGATATAAACATGTGTCTGAAAATATTAATGACCTGATACTGTGTTTAAGATATCTTTAAATAGGACTTGATGATAATATAAAAAGCGTAATGCTCAAAATTGTTGATGGTGTTTAAAAATCTAGAATTAGGCGTTTCTGTGATGATCTCAATACTGATGTGACTTCCGTTACGTTAACATGAAATAAACTATTATAGCGTTAGTCAAAACAGTTTTGGGGGATCTGGTCAACAGGTCTAACACTCGTTTTATAAACGGGTGTATATGTATGCTTTTCTGTCTTGGACCAATGGATATCGCGATAGACTTGAAATCCGCAGGACCCGGATTTTCAACTCACCAGTGCCACTGAATTCGTCGGTGTTTTCTTGGGCAAAACATTATTACAATGAAGTAGCCCCGTCCACCGTTAGGGAACGTGAACCGGATGGTCCCTTGTATGGGGAGTCTAACGTATGAAGTATAACTAATGACTTTTGTTTTATGAAGAAGGTTATAGCAAAACAGTTTTAAATGGTGGGAACTGTGGATGTTTTTGGTGTAGATACTGAACCTTTTTCATAATTGTATTCTTATACCTTGGTATGCAACTGCAGTATATGGCTCTTGTATCTTTTTCAAGGCAGGAACCATTATATAGTATTGCCATTATATAGTAATGTAGCGATAGGCATCACATGTTAGATGCATAAACACAATTCATTCATTGTTCATTATATATCGATATTAATTTATTATTTTTTTCTTCAGAAATATTAAAAATGCCTAGAACCTATTTAAATATTTAGAAATATGTTTTTTCCAACCAAGACCAAGTGTCTGCTGTGTGGCAGCACTATAAAGTTGAGCATTGAACTCACAGCTACAGGAACAAATGAGTTTTCCCCGCTACAAGTTGACACCGTCGTGATACAAACATACATTTTAATTCTTATATATCGCACGAATACATTCTTCAAATGTGTACTGTAAACAGAATATATTAGACGAAACGAACGGTTAGTAGTGATAATCAACCACCATAGCAAGTCTAAATAGGAAGTAGGTCAATTTGAGAGAAAAATGAAATACCACTTACCTGCGGATGGAAGAATTAAAGCATTAACTAAGCAGTTGAATGCAATTATATGCATTTATTTCTCCTTAAAAACGTATAAACATTTAAAGTAATAAATGGCTAGACATAATCAAATATATGACAAGAAACTTATGAACAATATGATATAGTACAAGTAAGAAAAAAAACGTCACCAACACATTTGAAGAGGATATTTGATATAATTCAACCTATACGATCAAAATAGTATTACCTGAGTTACTCCCCTTCGTTCTTGGAATATTGTTTATGCTTTTTGAAACAGTAAGGTGTGATCATAACATACAATTCTTGCCAAGCAATGATTACAAGGGGTACAGCAAGCTTTATATGGCGTCTTTGTGTCCGACTTGAAATAGTTTAAAAAATCTTCTCTGAAACTGCAAGAGCTAGAGATCTAATATAAATTTGTAACCTACCAAGTTTGTGACCCTGGGGTCAAATCTGGTCCAACCCCGGGGTCACAGTTTTAAATAGTTATATAGGGAAATTCTTTTTTAAAAATCTGCCCTGAAACTACAAGTATTTAGCATGAATTATGCTTATGGTCATCTACAAAATTTATTTAAATTATTCCTGTGGTCCAATTTGGCACCACCCCCAATGGCCACATGTTTTACCTATAAAGGGGAAAAGTAAAAATCTTCTTCTCTGAAACCACAAGGCAACTATGAAAATGATCATGACCAAGGATCTTACGAAGTTTGTAAATCACGTCACTTCACCGAGAGCACAAATGGAGCATGGAATTTCATCTACAAATATAGCGCAACAAGTGTCAAGAGCATGAAAACCTATTAGATTCCCATTGCGACTCAAGTGTCACGTCTTCATGGGGTCAAGTATGTTAACACCTGCCATAAAAAGACCTACTCCTACCCTTGAGGTAACCCCCAAAAAAGATGTTTACGCCCCCTAAAAGACGGCACACAAGTTTTTGTTGTTTTTGCTTGTCAACACATTTTTTTGGAAAAGCTTATGCCTCGTTCCCCTCCCCCACCCCCACACACCCCCACCCCCACCACCCCCACCCCCCACCACACACACACACACACACACACACAAAAACATAAATAGGTAAATATACAGCCAACACTTTCTTAGAAAAAAATATTCATCGGTTCACCCGGGTCACCAAGAAAGCAAACAGCATGATCGAGTTCCTTTGGTGTATTTTAAAGTACAACAACGAGGAGACAAAGAGACATGCGTACATCAGTATGGTGGTTAGTTCTAACTTGGACTACTGTGAAACTGTATGGCGTCCCCACATCAAAGAGTCACCACCGGAAAGTGGAGAAGGCACAAAGGTCATCTGCTCGTTACACTACTAACGGATACAACAACATGGTCGAGAAGCATGACAGTGCCCATAACCAACGGAAGTAAAACATATCCTAGGCCTAAAGACATATAAGAAATAAAACAGCATTGGGGTTGGGGTCCTTGAGAGTGACAATATCACAGGAAAGCATAAAACATAGTCTGACCTACATACATATTAGAAATATGTCTAAAACACCACTGAAGACAACATCCTCAGCAAGCTAACAGTTGAAATCAGACACACTTCAGACATTCCAAAACCAGGAGGACCTTTCCTATTAATACCGTAATGTCTAGTCAAGTTGACTACTCGGCGAACGGAGACTAGCAAATAACACACAGTCATCTTCAAGAAAGAAGACCGATTCAAGGCCATCAACTGATTTCCTACAGAACTCATAACACTATTATATCCCCTGTTTATAAAGAGATCACAGAAAAAATCATGTCCAACTAATTCTGCCTCGTTTTACACATCATGGGTCTAATCACCACGGGGTTCTATTTTCGTCATATGATTACGCTAAATTTTCATAGGTGTCACGCAAACGTGAAATTAAAAAGTTTTCAACCTGGTAAATATGTGTTAATTGTTTTTAAATTGCAAATATTGGATCAATGAATAATTTAAGCATAGTACATGTTGTAAATTTTGTTTATCTCTATGCCACGAACAAAAACATGACAATGGGACCCTATGGAAAATTAATTGTGGTGTGAGACGTTTACACGAGCCTATTATTAGTGTAAGCAACGTCCGGATTCATCTACAGAAACATCTCAAACTAACTGACTGCCAAACATGGATTTCTAGCCAGAAAAAAGTGAAACAATTGTTCACCCTGCAGAGGCCTTAGAGATTGAGCCCACCATCCTATATTTTCCTAAAACTTTGATCGCGGGCCTTATCTAAGGCTATTTGCAAAGTCACACCACTATGGTTTCAGGGGCCTGACAAACGACTGGATCAGTTCCTTTTTATCCGATTGAAAACATCTTGTCGTTGAAGATGGAGCTATATCCGAAATGGCACGTAGTGGTAAGCGACTGTCCAAGGATTTATCCATAAAATGGATAAATCCTTGGACTGTCCTAGGACACTTTCTCTTGCCGATGTTCACCTATGACATAGATAGATAGTTTATTTCAAAATCCAATAGGCACTAAGGCCCTTGTGGTACAAATACAGACATGAAAATAACATGACAGACAATGTAACAAAATAGTACAAATGCATAGTATACTTAGCAATTTTACACAATTACGTGTATGTGTAATCTAGTGGCGAAGGTGATACAATGTTGAGTGAAATAGTGTTGCTATACAACAAAATGCATATATAAACAGTACATGTATATCATTACAACATCAATTCGTATTACCTATTTGGAAAAAGGTACTCATTTCTTTTATAAAAGCCTTATAAATGAAAATAGCTAGATTTCTTATTTGCCTTTTACATGTAGAATTAATCGAAGAAATTAACTTTTGCATATTTGGACGCATGAAATAATACGTCTTAATATAGTGTTTTCTTATGTCTGTATATAAGGGACATATTAAAACAAAATGGTATTCATCTTCTAAAGACTGGCACAATTTATATTTCCTATCATTAACCGGTGTTCTATTTGGTTTGCTCCATCGTCCAGCTTTTATCTCAAGTCTATGTGATGGTGTTCTATTTGGTTTGCTCCATCGTCCAACTTCTATCTCAAGTCTGTGTGATGAAACGCGAAAGTTTAGTTAAAGCTTGCCTAAATTTCGATAAAATACACATATTTAGGTAGAGTTGAAATCTAAATTCTCTATACAATTATAAAATAAAGCTCTGCTTGATTCTTGCAATCTATTATGCCAGTTTTGTATAAAATTATTCATGAAGTCTTTGTTTGACAACGAGCAAAAATATTTCAACGTTTCCTACACTTTGTGCTAACCATACATCATGGAAACCCATATTACACAAAAGATCACGTAATAGTAAAGCCCAGTTTAATTTATTCGGTTGGCCAGTTATGTCATTGATCATCATATCATAAACTATTTTAACATACTTATTTTCACTACTATGTAATATTTTGAGCAAGTAAATTATTATAATAAAATGCCGTTGACATAAAAAGGATTTTCTACCCAACTCCCCATATATAAAATCATTTTGCGTTGTCTTCTTTACACTTAATATATTCTTACAGAATTTAAGATGCACTCTTTCTATTGCATTAGCTTTTGTAAAACCCCAAACTGCAGCCCCATAGTTCAAAATTGGCGTGATTAATTTATTAAATAAATCTAATCTGTGTTCAATAGATAACTCAGTAAATTTATATAGGCATTTGTTCATTTTAAATATAGCCTTTAAAGCCTGTCCTGCAAGTGTTGCCTGTGCATCAGTGAATGATCCACCCGTTGTAAAGACTATGCCTAAATAGTTGAACCTATTAACAATATCTAATGCATTATCATTTAAATGAAAAGTTAAATTTCTTGGTAATAAGCCACCCTTTTTAAACACCATAACCTTAGTTTTTGATGTATTTACAACAAGTTTCCACTTATTACAATATCCCGATAGCAAATTTAAACTAGTTTGTAATTCTATACTACTGTTTGCAAATATAACAATATCATCAGCATATAATACGAGAAATACTTTAAACATATTAACATTAATTCCTTCAATACCATGTTTTATAAATTCATCTTCAATATCGTTTAGAAACATAGAAAAAAGAAAAGGTGATAAACATTCCCCTTGTCTTACTCCAAGCATACATGTGTACTCCTCACTGAGTTCATTACAATATTTCACTCTTGATTTTACAGAAGTATACATAGATTTAATAAAATTAAATATTTTACCACGCACACCTAACTTTATCAGTTTGAACCATAAATTGTCACGAACAACATAATCAAAAGCTTTCGTGAAGTCAACAAAGACACAATACAATTGTTTACTCCTATTAATAAAATTAGTTATAAGCCCTTGTTAACACAAAAATGTTATCTATTGTTCCCATGTTAGCTCTAAAACCGGCTTGTGCCTCAATATAAACACTATAATTTTCTGCCCAATCAGTAAGCCTATTATTTAAAACCCGTGTAAATAATTTCCCCAGTGTACTTAATAGAGTTATGCCTCGATAGTTTTCAACGTCATTTATATTTCCCTTTTTATGAAGGGGATAACATAACCCTTTGACCAGCTTTCAGGAAAATAACCAATTTCAAAAACTTTATTAAACAATTTAATTATGTATGGTGCTAAAATATGTTTACCGTGCATGAACAACTCATTTATATACATATCCGGTCCTCCTGAGCGATTAGCTTTGAGCTGGTGTAAACCTTTTAACATTTCCTGCTCAGAAATATCAACATTCAGTTCATTAAACATAATATTTAATTCATTGTTTTCATACCTATCAACAAAGTATAAAATATCTTCGTCCGGTGTAAAAAATGGACTATCTGGATTGTTAACAGCCTTGAAATATTTTTCAAAAGTACTAATTTGAATATTTGACTGTTTTATTCCTGCGCATTTTTTTAACATATTCCAATATAACTTAGCATTTTTTCGTTTGGCCTGGACTAATTTTAATGTTTCATTCCTGTCATATTCAAATCTACATCTACGAATAAGTGATTTATATTCAGATCTAGCCTCGACTAAATTAATTCGATTGACGGCATTATGTTCCAATCTGTATTTATTTAAAAAGAATAAGAAACTGGTTCTACTTTCAAAACACTCATTAGTATACCAGGCATTTTCTGAAGTAGCCGGGTTTGGAGAATAATCAGAATTACCAGGTATCCGTTTCTTAAATAATGGAGCTGCGACACCATCAATGATCTGTGAAAAACGTTCAATACAACTATTCATCTCTATGTTATTCGAACACGCATTTAAAGTTTCATTAAACGTATACAATTGCTGTGTTATGTCAGTTGTTGACAGTTTTTCAACGTACTCAGATTTTAACTCATTATTCCACGTGTATTTATGTTTTACTCTAACGTAATCGTTATCTACAAATTCGTTTGTACAAATTGGTTTTTCAAATTCAAAACAAAAGGAAATTAAACAATGGTCAGTTAAAATATTCGGCTGTGAAATATCAAACTCCGTTACAAATGACATGTTAGTCTGTGTAACAGTAAAATACACAGGGCAATTAGCAGAATCCACGACTGTCTCAATTTGCAAGATGATCTTAGTCTCAAGTCTCAATCAAACCGAGACTGCAATATTTCGTAAGTGTCGTGCTCGGCCGTTTCCAAAGGTCCATTGTCATTCTCTTTTTTTTACAAATATGACACAGCGGGGAGAAACATGGAGTATGTCTTTCTACCAGACAAGTGCGATGTACATCACACATGCACGTACACCAGTCACCGTCAAGTCGAAGTACTTTTCAAGTGGAAGTACTGCATTTATATGGGAATAACCGTAAAGACAGGCAACACTAAACAATGATTACTACAAAGAATCCTGCGCATCATTAGCAGAGAACCAAAGAGTGTCAGCCCTTACCTTGAGTACTGCCTCTGCCTTGATTTGGAACTCTGATACATCGATAGCATACACAGATATAAACGTCGTACAGGAAATGTAGCATGTAAGTAAGGGCCACAATGAGATATAGGGTCCTATAGAAACCAAACCATGGAACACGCATGGAAACAAACAAAAATACAAGGATAAAACATAGGCATGGTATGTGACGTCACAAACGTTAAAGGCTTGAAAATATACATAAAGAAATCCCCGCCAGGCAATATCTCCATTATAAACTAGGCAGCATTAATAGACAATATAAGTATACACAAAGATGATCAAGTATATATGATTCTCCGCAGTCTTTCATATACACAAAGAAGAGAGACAGCTATATGTTATTCTACGATAAAATACAGCTGTTCCATTAATTCCCCGCATATATTTCATCCGTTGGAAGCGCCACGTTACATGACGTCACTTGGTAAATATACGTCACGAAGACAAACACAACAGTACTTTTAATGAAATGTTAATTACAACAAACTTGCCATGCTCCCAAACCGTGCACCCCCCGATATAAACCCATCATATGCATCAGTACTTATAACATTAATAAGCATCTTGAACAAGGTTAGAACGTTTGACGTCATACAGCTTTCATATATATATGACTTAATTGTTTGTCACGTGACAACTAGTGTATTGAAACGCAGAACTTTTCATACGGGGCGCCCAATGGAACAGCCTGTAAACATAGCAGCCTGATTACCTTGACCTCTGAGATAATATATAGTGCCCCAACAATAGCGTAAACAATGGGGTTATTGTTATGTTAGAATCGAAATAATAAATACGTACCTGTATGGTAAATAAAATACAGCTAGTCGTTCGGATGCGAGTAATTAAATCACGAGTGCGTCAGCACGTCAGCACTCGTGATTTAATTACTACGCATCCAAACTCCTAACTGTATTTTATTCACCGATAAAACACAGTTACATATTTATTATTTCTTAAATATAAACAAGAGGGCCAAATAGCCCTGAATCAATTACCTGATGGTCTTTGCAAAGATCACAGGGTCACCACTTAACACACTTGCTAGAGGACTATAATCTGACGCTTATTTATTTAAAAAGTAATATATGAGAGCTCTGTGCCTTGTGGTTTCAGCGAAGAATTATTTTTAAGTGTTTTCCTATAAAAGTGCAAAATCTCCATATACAAACTTTGAACCCACAGGGCACGGACATTTTTGATCCCGGTGACTTCATTTGAACAAAATTGATAGTTGGCGATCATTTCAAAAGAAAAACTGTCAAAATCTGTTCATGAGAATAATATGTTTTAAGAATTCGACTTTTATGGTAACGGCGGCCATCTTGGATGTCGAGCGGACCTAATTTTAACAAATTTAGAAAGCATTCTTCTGAGGATCATCCGTGTGAAGTTTGGTCAAAACTGACCTAGCAGTTTCTGAGAAGAAGTCGCTTAAATCAAAGTTTAACGGACGGATGGACGGACGAACGAAGAGTAATCCCAATAGAGATCACAGCGAGCCTTATGCTAAAAACATACAACATAAAATAAACCCTTCTGACTAAGCCACATACAACTATAGCCACGTACAACTATGTCCTTTCTAAAATATCAGAGGAACAGGTAGAAGTAGTAGTGGGTGGAGTGGTGGGGGATGGAGGGTGGGGGGACTGTATAGGGGGTGGGTGGGGGGGGGGGGTGACAAAATAATCTTTTGTTTAAAACAAAGGAAAGCAGTCTGTTGTTTAGAACAAAGGAAATTATTTAGGAAGACAAAATAATTAGTGTACCGAACAAAGGCAAACTTTGTTAAGATCAAAGTAGTGCAGTGTAATTGATCCCTAGATAATCATCTGAGCGGTAATGACGTCTGCGTGTCAAAACTGATGACAATAAATAACATAACTCTATTGTAGGTTTGGTTCTTTTGATCACGTTATATGTATCCGGTATGTTTAGAGTATATATTGTGCGCGTGCTGTGCCGGAACTATTATTAACAGTGGATGAATAGAATGAAAATCATCTTTTCTGTAGAAAGTTAGGGTAGCATTAAGTACTGGAGACAGCATGTCTGAACTCGTCTTTATACACGTGTCAAAACATGACAGTGGATGAAAGGATTCTATTGTGGGGTTGGTTCTTTTGATCACGTTATATGTCTCCGGTGTTTCTAGAGTTTCTATTATGTGTGTGCTGTGCCTGAACTATTATTAACAATGGATCGATAGAATGAAAAGAGTCAGGAAACATATAATGTAATATAATTATTTTGTCTATTGTCATCAGTGTTGACACACAATAGAAGTCCTTACCGCTCAGATGATTATCTAGGGATCAATTACACTAAGCTACTTTGATCTAAACAAAAGCTTTTGTTTCCCTTTGGGCGGTACACTAGTTCTTTTGTCTTCATAAATAATTTCTTTTGTTCTAAACAATAGATGTTTTCCTTTGTTCTTAACAAAAACCTGGTATGGAATTGTTCCCCAGATAGGGGAACATTTAAATGAATCAGTGTTGGCATGGAGCCTGATGGATTGACCTTGTTTGACGTAATGGGTTAGTATGGGTAATAAAGGTATGTGTATTAATGGAAACTTGACCAGCGTGTATTTTAAAACAAGAGGTCAATGACCTTGAAGCTCTACTGATTGATTTTGTTTTCAGGAAGAAGTCGCTACAAACTTGTTTTTTGAAAATCTATTTTTAGCAGTGGCGGCCATCTTGAATTTCCGGCCGACCTGAAATTTTGCTAGGATCAATTAGACATCAAGAGCAACATTCCTGTGAAGTTTCATGAAAATCCGTCAAGTAGTTTCAGAGGAGTAGTCGCTACAAGTTTTCATTATATAACTCTATGTAAACAAAGATGGCCGCTGACAGCCATGTTTAACATTAAATCAAAATAATGTTCGACTCGGATAACCATCATGTCATGCTGATAATTTTAGAAAAAGTCCCATATCAATATCACTTATAGTTTTCAGAAGTAGTCGCTACAAACTTATTTTTTTAAAATCTATTTTTAGCTGTGGCGGCCATCTTGAATTTCTGGCCGATCTGAAATTTTGCTAGGATCAATTAGACATCAAGAGCAACATTCCTGTGAAGTTTCATGAAATTCCGTCAAGTAGTTTCAGACGAGTAGTCGCTACAAGTTTTCAATATATAACTCTATGTAAACAAAGATGGCCACTGGCAGCCATGTTTAACGTCGAATCAAAATAATGTTCGACTCGGATAACCATCATGTCATGCTGATCATTTTAGAAAAAGTCCCATATCAATATCTCTTATAGTTTTCAAGAAGTAGTCGCTACAAACTTATTTTTTAAAAATCTATTTTTAGCCGTGGCGGCCATCTTGAATTTCTGGCCGACCTGAAATTTTGCTAGGATCAATTAGACATCAAGAGCAACATTCCTGTGAAGTTTCATGAAAATCCGTCAAGTAGTTTCAGAGGAGTAGTCGCTACAAGTTTTCATTATATAACTCTATGTAAACAAAGATGGCCACTGGCAGCCATGTTTAACGTCGAATCAAAACGATTTTCGACAAGGACCAACATCATGTCATGCTGATCATTTTAGAAAAAGTCCCATAGCAATATCCCTTAGAGTTTTCAAGAAGTAGTCGCTACAAACTTGTTTTTTAAAAACCTATTTTTAGATTTGGCGGCCATCTTGGATTTCACATCTACATGAATTTTTGCTAGGATCAACTAGACTTCATGGGCAACATTTCTGTAAAGTTTCATGAAAATCCATTCAGTAGTTTCAGAGGAGTAGTCGCTACAAAAAAAAAGTTAACGGACGGACAGACGGACGGACGACGGACACCGCACCACGGCATAAGCTCTGCTGATCTCTGATCAGTAGAGCTAACAAGAGGCCCAAGAGGGCCTGTGGACGCTCTACTGGCTAACATGGCTCTTATAACATCAATGAAGCGAGTGACTGCCATTTACGTTTTTTTGGAAGTTTCGGGCAAAAAACAGCTTTTGAATTAAATCAAGTGTCATAACTAAAGAATCTGTTAAAGTTCGGTAAAGATAAGATGAAAATGAAGATCCTGCCGTATTAACAAGGCAAAATATAGCATTTCTATCTAAATCAAGAGCCATAACTCCTCTGTTACTTGTCCGACTGGTCTAACATAGAGCTAAAAAAAAAAAATCATTCAAAAAAAAAAAAATTCAAAAAAAAAATTAAAATTAAAAAATTTAAAAAAAAAAGAAATAAAAAAAAAAAAAAATATATATATTAATTTAAAAAAATAATTAAAAAAATAAAAGTTTGGTGACGATCGGATGAAAAATGAAGGCCCTCTCATTTTAACGAGGCAAAATATAGCGTTTTATAGCGTTTTGAACTAAATCAACTAAGCTGTTACTGGTCCGATATGTTTGGTTTTCGAACTTGCTCGAGCTTTCATTGATATTAACAATCTGATAAAGTTTGGTAAAGATCAGATGAACAATGAAGCCCCTATCGTCTTAACGAGGCAAAATATAGCATTTTTAACTAAATCAAGGGCCACAACTCCACTGTTACTAGTCCGATATGGTTGGTTTTCGAACTTGTTCGAGCTTTCAATGACATTAACAATCTGATAAAGTTTGATAAAGATCGGATGAACAATGAAGCCCCTATCGTCTTAACGAGGCAAAATATAGCATGTTTAACTAAATCATGGGGCCATAACTCCGCTCTTTCTATTCCGATATGGCTGGTTTTCGAACTTGTCCGAGCTTTCATTGATATTAACAATCTGATAAAGTTTGGTAAAGATTGGATGAACAATAAAGCCCCTAGCGTCTTAACGAGGCAAAATATAGCATTTTTAACTAAATCAAGGGCCATAACTCCGCTGTTACTAGCCCGATATGGCTGGTTTTCGAACTTGTCTAAGCTTTCATTGATATTAACAATGTGGTAAAGTTTGGTAAAGATATGATGAAAAACGAAGGCCCTATCATCTTAACGAGGCAAAATATAGCAATATAGCATTTTCAACTAAATCAAGGACCATAACTTTGGTGTTACTGGTCCGATCTGGCTGGTTTTCGAACTTGTCCGAGCTTTCATTGATATTAACAATGTGGTAAAGTTTGATAAAGATAGGTTGAAAAATGAAGGCCCTATCGTCTTAACAAGGCAAAACATAGCAATATAGCATTTTTAACTAAATCAAGGGCCATAACTCCGCTGTTACTTGGCCGATCTGGCTGGTTTTCGAACTCATCCGAGCTTTCATTGATATTAACAACCTGTTAAAGTTTGGTAAAGATTGGATCAAAAATGAAGGCCCTATCGTCTTAACGAGACAAAAGTTAAACAACGGACGGACGACGGACGGACGGACGACGGACAACTCGGCATCCCATAAGCACTGCTGGCCTTTGGCCAGTAGAGCTAAAAATTACTAAACTAGCTTCTGTACAGTGGGTTTCACAAGTTCACAATCCTAATTCTGCTATCATTTTTTCCATCAAGACTTGTATCCTGCCATACAGAACCATCTAGCAGCAGAAGTATGCCGTATTCTTTTTCAATTGTATATACATGCATTTGTTGAGTGGGGTTCCATATGGGACCATATGGGTGAAACGTATTCCAGCTGGACCGTATAAGTGTTCTGTAGGCAAGTACTTCTGGAACTAGTGCCAAGTTATATATTGGAAAACTCGAAAACCTAGGGTCGTAGGATTTTAGTTGCCTTTAAATATATATGTTATGAATACTTATGTTTCTCTCATTTAATTCAGCCAAACATAAATTATTTATTAACCATTATTATAATAATGTATATACCTATTAGGACAAATAATAAAAGACAACATAGGTAACGATATGAACGGACATAGGTAACGATATGAACGGACATAGGTAACGATATGAACGGACATAGGTAACGATATGAACGGACATAGCGCATTTAAGCGAAAAATGTAACACATAGACTGTCGTGATCTTACGATCACGTACACAAATTATAAACATAAACTACTGTATAATAAATATATTTATGAGTGCCCCAGTCTAGATCAGTTGTTGTGGTATCGCCAAGATACTTTGATGGGGATAGGCTTTCCAGTAGTTGACCGTATTTATAGTAATCAGAAGTAAATTGCTTGTTGTGTTGTGTTTCCCTAATGGAGTTGAATTTCGAACCATTGAATTCCATTAACCATTCCTTCTCACAGACAGCCATTTGATCAAAGTTATATCAAAGTCTCGTTGGGAGTCAGTAGTTCATACAGTACACATGCAGTCATTGGCAAATAGTTTGTTTAACCTAATGGTTGATAAAGAGAAGAAAAAGGGTGAAGACCTGGGGGACACAGGGCAGCACATCAGTTGAGTCAAAACCAGCTTCTTTAAGGACAACCTGTGTGTGTCCGTGTAACCAAGCAGAAATCAATCGATTTGCAGATATGACCCATAAACCATAGAAGTTTATTCTGTACGAGAAGTGTATAGGTGACTTTGTTGAATGCGTTGGCAGTTTTCATTATGTCGCCAACACAGATGTGTTTTATAACATATGCATGTCAATGACATAGGCAGAGGCAGAATTATATTTCCACCCTTTTGATTGGACCTACATTACCAAGGTATCAGTCTTTAAGACCAACTGTTCCTTATTAAAGATCGTAGTTAAGATTCTGGAAATCTCTTCTCTTAATTCCATCGAAACACAAGCAAAGTTACGGAATAATTGGTGATGCGTTTTCTGAGAATACTTTGAGAGGTTACCGATTATGTTTTAGAACAGCAGCACGATTTGTATAACGTTTTAAGATGGTAGGTGTTGAACAACCGTCGGGAAAGCATTTGTCATGATCAGATCACAGTTATATTGACCTTTGACCTACTAACCATACAAATAAATAGAGATATTTGTTGCACCATTGATACCATTTATATAGTTTCAACATTGAAGTATAACAGTATACAGCACGCAATTCGTTTCTCATGACCAGGTCACTGTGACCTTAACCTTTGGCCTACTGACCCCAATAGCAGAGCTTTCCCCCCTCTAACCAAGGCCACCGCATCTTTGAAGTTTGATGAGTATGTGTTATACGTTTGAGTTATGGCTCGGAATATGCATGTCCAAAGGTGGTTATGATCTTGACCGTTGACCTATTGACCAAACATCCACTAACCACTAAGGTTCCTCCTCTCATCCAGGGCAATATACCTATGATGTTTCATGAGAGTGGGTGTTAAATTTACCGAGTTATAGCGCGGAATGCCTTATTCGTATGTGGTCATGATGAACTTGACTACCTAACCCAAAAGCAATAGAATTCCTCCTCTCAACAAGCGCAATGCATCTATAACGTTTCATAAGAGTTATCGCGCGGAATGCTTAAACCCATATGAGGTTACATGGCTACTTTGATCCCCACCCAAAAAAAGGTTCCACCTCTCACCAAAGGCGCTACACCTATGAAGTTTCATGATAATAGGCCATCGTGAGAAATATGGACAACCCTATATGATAACTTATCATTCATGGTCGGCCAATTGTCAGTATAATGTGACTGGGTGGGTCTATCATGTTATGTGTTTATGCTGTGGTAGTCCAGTGGGGCAGCACTACAAAGCTGCACTGAATTGGATTTTACGGCACACCAACATATGAAAGGTTATATGGCACCTAACAGGAATGAACATGCCAGGCTCATCCTCCATTTACATCAATATGGAGAATGGGCCTAGAACCTTCTAACCTGCAGAGTTGCTGCAAATTCTATAGTAGACACTCCATTTTCAATGAAGCCACAGTTCCATACAGGGTGTCATGATGAAAATCTTGAATATCAGGACTACAAAGACGAGCATTGAGATCAATGCTACAAGCAGACACCATGTTGATATGACGAAAGATTTAAAAGCAACGTTAAACCCAATACATACATACATACAAATATATTCCTAAATGTAGAACATGCATCTTTAACCATCTAAAAGCTCCTTATCAAAAATGTTGGCATTCATAAAACAACAGCAGTCTTTTTTTTCCATATTATATTTTAATGGAACACAATATTTCAAGAAATATTGAATGATACACTTAAATACATTTTCTTTAATATATTTTATAAAACTAGGTAAGAAATGCTACAACAGAACAGGTGAATGCATGATTATGACTGATTCCATGAGTTATTTTCTTCTGAATATATGACTTTCATGGACAAGTATAACGATTTATACCCAAGGGTTATGTCCCCTGACGTATGGACATATAGTTTAGGAGAATATAGAACTAAAAAAGAGTCTGGATGTTTTTACGCCGCTAAAATCATACATTACTTTTAAAATCTTTGAATATTTTAGTATTTGCTAGCAATATTAATTCAGTAACGGTGAATATTTCAGAAAAATTGATTCATAACAGCCTGATTACAGGCACAAGAGCAGTTCGCTCATCATTTTTTCTGAATTGTTGTATTCTTGTATTATGCTTAAATTTAAAGGGACACACGGCAATCTTGAACTAGACAGGTGTTCCGCGGAAAACGTGTGTTGCCTGTCAGCGCTTTGTCAGTATAACAAGATTTTTTGGACCCAATGACCTTGAGAAATTGGCTTGATTAGTTTTGTGAAGAAAAAAATGAGTATTTAACACACATAATGACCTTCAGTGTGACCTTGACCTTAATATTTTAGTATGGTCATGTTGATGTTGTCATGATAAGTATATATTGAAAATTTGATGAAATATCAAGGAATGAGAAAGTTATAGCCAACGTTAAGTTTCGTGATGGACAGACGGACTGACGACAAAGTGATCCCTATGTATTGCATTTTTCTTCGAAAAGGCGACACAAAAACTATGAAGCATCAAAATTATTATCTCAATGTGAACAATCCAGAATCATTTTCACTTTAAATCTGCTTGCATATAATTAAATACTATTTGGAAATTGGAAATTTTCTTCGTTATTGTACCTTAGCCTTTCATATATTATTTGAGCTACATCATCAACAAATAGTAATATGCCAAAAACATTTTGCTTTGAACGAGGCAAAAATGATATGTAAATATGCAAGTTAAGCAGTAAACAAAACGCCTCGAGTTAAAAATAATAAATCAGATTGTCGTGTGTCCCTTGGAATAGATACAGGAATTGTATGAAAAGTTTCGTTAAAAATATTCTAGCACTTTTAAATTAGATACATATATTTTTGTTTCATGCATTTTACACAATTTGCTCGTATAAATTGTATTGAATAATCTGTTCCCTTTGTAGTATACATAAATATTTTGTTTAATTTTGCGCTTTTAATTAGATTTCACATCAGGGGACATAACCATTAGGCACACTCCCTTTTTATCTGTATACTGATTAAGGCATAGTTAATGGCATCAGAGATTAGTGAAGTTGAATTGGGTTTTAATGCACACACATACCAACACAAAAGTGTATATGGTGCCAACTCCCTGTACCGGTATATAAAATTGAAATAAAACATATCCAGAATGGGCCTAGAACCTTCTCACACACGGAACTGCAGAGTTGCTGCAAATTCTGTCCTAGACACTCATTTTTCGCTGCAGCCATGATAGCTGTTTGAAGCAGCACCTGAAACAGAACAGCAATGATGATGAAGACCTTAAATGAACATGGACAAAATTATATTATCTATATTATCCAGGCAGCACATGAGCACATTTCCCACCATAAAAACCCATATCCATAATGTCATATTGCAAAGTATTTTGTTTATTTTTATTGAAAAAGAAACTTAAAAAGCTTCCCCTCATGCAATAAGTAAATATTCCGGTCGAGAATCCCATCTTATCATATTATTGATGTGACATCATTAAAAGCATAGCAATATTTATAAACGCAAATTATAGCAAGTTTCCTTTAGGGTTATTCCATGTAAATATACTTGGTACCCCAGGAAGGCACTTCTGAAATTGAACACCCACCCATATGGAAAATAGGGTTCACCCATAGATGTTAAAGAGGCACTACCTATATCTACGCGATTTTTAATGTAAAATATTAAATACTCAATATTACTGCATTTATATGTATACAAAGCTATATTATGAGTATTATAAAAAGAAACATGGTTCACATTCCTGTTCTGTAAGTTATTATGATCAAAACAATATCTTGAATAAAATGCTGCCCTGCCGTTAATTCCTGCCAGAGAACGTGTTTTTACGATTTTCTCAGACATGCGCAATGCGATTCAGTTGAACGAAAACAAACTATTCGGGGCAGTTCCGATAGTAAACGAATCGATCGGAACTCTTCGCCAATCCAACGAGGCCGTTCCGACTGTAAACGAATAAGATCGGAAAATCTCCGCAATCGGCTGGTCTAAAACAATTACGAATACAATTTCAAAAATCCGATCTTTTCAATCTTGTTTTTTCCCAGAAAAACGCATATAACATGGAGTGAAATTATTGCCATTTACCTTTTTCATAGTCCTCTTTATGATTAAGTAAAGTTTATATCAATTGGTGGACAAAAATATATAGGTAGAGCCTCTTTAAATTGCCTTCCTGTGTTCCCGGGTATGTTTTAATGAAATAGCCAGTAGTTATATTCAAATCTAAAAGGAGAGTTGAATCTTTATGATGAATATTATCGTAACTTAGTATTATATATTCTGCTTGCTCATCAAATATCAGTTATAATCTTGCGAGCTTGATACACTATACTGGTAATTAGAAAAACATTTCAGTGTCCTTAACAAATGCCGAGCTATTTCCGACTTTTTGGTTTTATTTTTAAATGTATGAAGCACCCAGGGGAAATCAGTAAATGCTGACAGACACCGGCCATGTTCATGTCTTCAGTGTCATATAATCATATCTATTGAAGTTATTTGCAATTTGGCAAAAACCTCCATCTCACCGAATGACCGTGTACACGAAAAGAAATGCAATATTGAGATAATATAATATAAATCTTCTTTTACAATCACAGTAAGAAATATGTACATCTTGTACCAACTATAAGGAGTATATACACCTACATACTGCTACATCAAAATGGTCTCTATCAACACATGGTCAATAGAAAGACTGATAAATTAACATGACTAAAGCGCTAACATCTACGCATGTTTTCTGATTCTTGATTTAAACTATTAATCCTTAACTCTCTAAGCGTGACTATAATAGCCTTTGCGTCAATTGTAAACCCAGACCAACCTGCGACAATGTCCGGCTGCTGATCAGCCATTTCCCCCCCAAATAAATTTGTCACATAAATGGAATGGTCTTAATTCAAAGAAAGAACAGTCCATTATATATATGTAGCGGGTTAAGGGTTAACCAATCATTTATAACATGATTACAGAATTACACCAGTGGAGGTTAATGCGTTTCCTTGACTATATGCATGACGTAAACATCATCAAACTTGATTACCTTACATTATGTTTGTCAATGAAGCATGTATGTAAGACTTCATTGGTTAACCCTTTTACCGTATCAGTTGAAGACATTGATTATTATGACCAGTGTCAACCCAGATCAACCTGTACGTCATGTGCAGGATGATTATGGTTTACACTTCATCACTCAGTGAGAAAGTTTTTTCTTTAACACTTTATATATAAAATATCGCTGGAAGGTTTGAATTCAAAATTTTAGCAGACGACATGTGAAATTTGGCTGCGAAAGGATTAAACATAATAAAACGTTGGATGCAGCTCAGATCAGTGATCCTGCCAACCAAATTGCTATATGATGCTTTCAATCGAGTTTGGACAGAAATCTTTAAACGTTGATTACAACAATTTGGTGTGCTTCTTAAGCAACATTGACACACCGTATGGCGTACATGGGGTGGAGTAAAATAATTGAATCAAATTTGATTTTATAGTTTCACCAACAGCTAAGGTCATGACGACTTTTCCAGCTTCCATTGGTGGAGGAAGACCCCAGGTGCCCCCCTGGGCAATTTTCGTGCATGAGTGGGCACCTGGGTAGAACCATCGACGTTCCGAAAGCCAGCTGGATAGCTTCCTCACATAAGGAATCCTAGACCCATGAGGGATCGAACCCACACACAACAGTGAGGGGCAAGATCCCTCAGGAGGAAAAGAAACATTGGTGGAGCGACTGCAACTTCCTTAGGAATTAAATTGGCATTACTCAATTGAATTGTATTGAATTGGGGTTTTAAGGCGCACCAACAAATGAAAAGGTTATATGGCGCCTAACAGGCATGAACATGCCAGGCTCATCTTCCATGTACATCGAGATAAAATATGGAAAATGGGCCTAGAACCTTCTCACCCTGAACTGCAAGTGCTGTAAATTCTATCGTAGAAACTCCATTTACGCTGGAGCCAGGTTATTGTTTTTCTGCCACTGCTCTTTTGATGCGAGCGAGGTCATATGTAGAACGAAAAATATTTCAAAATGCTGTTTCATAGTGTAGTAAACGCATTAGTTTCCATCATTATACTTTGCAATATCCCAAATTCTTCATTAAATAAAGGTCTTCAATTTCTATTAATGGCCCTATACTTCTAACAATTCAACAATATTCAGATCAGAGTTACACTTGATTAAGCAATAGCCATGTATAAATTACAATGACACATGGCTGTGTCTAATTTGTAATCAAAACACAACTATCACTCTGTAAAATAACAAATAAAATGAAAAATACAACAGTTCTGGCATACTGGTTCTTATTTCTGAATATTCTTGATCACAAACCAAATTATAGAGCCTTTAAAACTTTTCCATAACAACATAGTTTGATTTTGACTAAAAGGCTTGCCATATAAATAGGGATATACTTGAATAATACTATTGCCTCGGACTGAAGAACAATGAGTAACATTTCAATATGATGCAGTACTGACAGAAACTAAGTAAGATAATAACAAACGCAGACAGATCCCCTAAAAGGTGTCATTTTGATCATTTTTAGTTTTTTTTAATACATTATTTAAATTCCTTGTATTCATATATTTTATTGAAGCAGACTATACCAAACAATTTTGTAGGCTGAAATCTGATTGGCTAATCGTAAGATCAATCTGACGTGACCTCCAATGCAGTGTTGTCAGATTCTTAGTAGTGTATAGAGTATCGTAGCGTGATAAAGGGTCTGATTTTAATGGGATTGGATAACTCTAGATCAGCAAACATTCTTGGAACAAGAACTGTTCCATGGAACACTTGTGTCGTGTGCCGTGTGCTTTTTTAAAGTTATGAGCTAGGTCAGGATTTATGAAAAGGGGCATAACTCTGCCAAAATGAAAGTCAGAGTTATTGGACATGTGTAACGACATTCCTTGGGGCAAAAATGAAGATGTTTCCATAAGTTATGTCCAAGGTCAGGTTGCAGGTTAAAGTGTGATGGATGGATGATGAAGACGGACGACAGATGACGGACAAAGTGATCCCTAACTAAGTGTCTGTCATGCTATGCAGGTAACACAATAAAAGTAAACAGAAGTTGACTGTACAAGTGTAAGCTTAGTAAATTGGCAGTGATAATACAAAATTTTCGGAGATAAAATATTATACATTACAATGTATGACCCAATTAAATAAAAAATTATACAAGAGTTAATAATATATGTCTCTGTGTGATTCTGCACTCTATTGTTCTAGAAACCTTATTAGAACACACATTTGTTTATGATTGATGTTTTCTGTTTCATACTTATTGGTGTGTGAACTTTGCAGAATTGCGCGACAATGAATTCAGACCAGAACTAAGGTTAAACATGTGCATGAACAATAAACAACAGAAAAAAATGAAGTTATTTCTCATAATTCAAACACTTTACCTAATACTTTGTTAAAAACACTTAAAAATGTTCAAATAGCTACTTGCTGCCAAAAATGTTTTACACCTGGTTGGATTACTCAAGGTGTGTTAACAATGGATTACACAAATGTGTGTTATCCGTGTCATTAATGGATTACACAAGGTGTGTCATCACTGGATTACACAATGTGTGTAAACATTGGATTACACAATGTGTGTTAACATTGGATTACACAATGTGTGTAAATCACTGGATTACACTATGTGTGTAAACACTGGATTACACCATGTGTAAATCACTGGATTACACAATGTGTGTAAACACTGGATTACACAAGGTGTGTTATCATTGGATTACACAATGTGTGTAAATCACTGGATTACACAAGGTGTGTTATCATTGGATTACACAAGGTGTGTTAACACTGGATTACACAAGGTGTGTAAACACTGGATTACACAATGTGTGTAAATCACTGGATTACACAGGGTGTGTCATCACTGGATTACACAAGTGTCATCACTGGATTACACAAGACGTGTGGTCACAGGATTACACAAGATGTGTGGTCACAGGATTACACAAGATGTGTGGTCACAGGATTACACAAGGTGTGTCATCACTGGATTACACAAGGTGTGTCATCACAGGATTACTCAAGGTGTGTCATCACTGGATTACACAAGGTGTGAAATCAATGGATTACACAATGGAACATATTATTGACGTTTAAATTGCTTCTCAATGTGTACATTGCTTAATAGTTGTTTTCAATTCTGTTTTGAGTTAAGGACAGGGAAGATAATGATGGGAGGTGAATAGGTTTCTGTTTAAAATTTAAAGAAATTATATGCCACGCAATCTCTATGGAAATTTCATTGTGAATTTAAATATCCCACCAAATTCAAGTCATATTAATTTACATCAATTTGCCTTGGTGGCCATATATCAAATTTTTTTCAAACTTTTCAAACTACCTTTACTTTTAAGTTATATTCATTTACATCATTTTCTCTTGGTGGCTTGATATCAAACGCTACTTCACAAACTGCCTTCACCTTAAGTCATATTAATTTAAATCAGTATCTCTTGGTGACTTATTTATATCAAATGCTACTTTGCAAACTATATTTTTATTATTAACTGTCACCTGGACGATACCAAAATATTACCTTTCTGTACAATTTTCCACAATTATTCTGAAAGCAATAGCAAAAATAATGCGCTAAAGCCGACTTTTCTAAAATCAGGGGCTATCAGCCTCAAAGAATTTAAACAAAACTGAATTCATAACAAGATTTACAAGTTCTATGTATAAGTACATATGTACTTGAAACAACTTGAAAGCACATACATGTACATAAAGCCATAAATATATAACAGTATATTAAAGAGAAACTGACAAAAAAAGGTGTTTATTTAGTTAAAATATATACAACTTGTTAAAAACAGTTTCCAATTTATAAATAAAACAATAACGACTCAAACAATATTTAGTTAATTTTAAGTTCGAATAACCAGTTTAGATTTCTTTAAATATGTATTTTTTCTACCGAATTATACAGTATCTTTGGATTGCAATAGGCTTCTTATATATATATATATATTATATAGATAAACAATCTGCAAAACTGTACATAAAACAGTGTAAGTAACATATGGCAACATAAGCAAAGCATGAAAGTAACAACAATTATCAAGAACATTGCATTAAGTGGATAACATTTCAGCATATTTTTAAAATTTTCTATACCTATGAATATTTTGTATTTCTGATCATATTCAGCATTCTATTTCAACCATTATCATGTGCCAAAAAAACAAAATATGAACTTTTTTACTGACATAACTGGGTTTTACAGTGCACCAACACAAAAAGGTTATACTGTGCCAACAGGAATGAACATTCCAGAGCCACCCTCCGCATAAAAATATGCGGAATGGGCTAAGACCCTTCTCAACAGCAGAACTGCAGAGTTGCTGTAAATTCTGTTGTAGACGTTCCCTTCCCCGCTGCAGCCACGATCATTGATTATTGACATGGAAGTTTTTAAGCAATAACCAATTTCTACTGACATATTCGTTCTGCGCAAAAAAACATTTTTACAGTATAGTACCTGACCCAGGTAAAATATGTAGGTACAAGACATAAGAAGTCGGAGATTGTGTTCCCTGAATTTAAAATAAAAAGCAAAATTTGTCTTAAAGGGAATGTAGCGACACAGCCAGACAATCTTTATTATTAAGAGTTCTGAAAAACTTGGAAAATGGTGAATCAAAATCGGATGATAAACAAAGAAGATATGATCGTTTGAAGGTTCTGTTGAAACGGATATGGAAGCCGCCATTTTTAGAGCTATGACATCACAGTTCTAAATGACCATATATGGAATATTGATAAATATGAAAAATTACTTTTTTATATAGGAACAAATTAAAGTAACTGTATGAACATAATGAAGAATATGTATAACTAATGTCAATAATGCTTTATATGCCCATTTAAGGAGTTTGCATTCATTTGCAGTGATTTGCCTTGCTTTAAATGATATTTATCAATATTCCATATATGGTCATATGGAACTATGATGTCAGTTTTCAAAATGGCGGCTCCCATATCCATTTTAGTACAACCTTCAAATGGTCATATCTTTTTTGTTTATCATCCGATTTTGATAATTCTTTCACCTTTTTGCAAGTTTTTCAGAACTCTCAATAAAAGAGCATGTTTGGCTGTGTCGCTACATTCCCTTTAAAATTGATCCAACCTTCTTATAAGTACACTGTTTCCCGACCATCTTATAATTTGTACTTCATTTCTGGGGATCGATACTTGAGCCTCTTTTAACCAATAACATGAATCTGCTCAACCCTTAACCCGCTAAGCACGACTATAATAGCCTTTGTGTCCATTGTAAACCCAGATCAAACTTGCAGGCTGATCAGGCTTTATCAACCATCTGATTATCGAACTTGTGTATAGTCAAATTGTCTTCTCCAACAAAATACAACTAGAGGGCCACGGCCTGCATGTCGAGTCCTGTGGTGTAGTGCAAGATACATGTCGAATCGTATACTGGATGGGACCTATATTTCATCCGAAGTTGGTCACAGCGGTACAATACAGATTAATTGGACTGGCTCCCGGCAGACAAAATCCATATTTGAACGCAGCTATCCTTTCATCCAAATATAGATTCTGACTGCCAGGTATCAGTCCTATAGAATTCAGCATTTTACTCAACAGTGTAAAATGGCCTCATAAACTGAACACAGGCACTTTTGTTGACACCGGAATAGGGGCGTTGCACAGAACTACCCCTAACATATACACACTCGCAACAAAACCCATCGTACAAGTAAACAGCTGAACATACAAGATCCATACATGACAAGTTAAGTCCCTTTGTGCAAAACCCGACTCCAATTCAATTCACATTAAAATTGAAGAAAAAATGATATATTGAGACTTCCAAGAGAAGCTATAACCGGTATTGACGATGGAACCACCTTTTTTGTGCGATGTTTTTAGTTTCAACGCATGACAATAATGTTATAAACCATTAAATGGCAATACTTTTTACATATTTTCCGATGAATTGGAAAAACCCAGATAATATAAATTGTAAAAACAGATAAATGCAACATATTTTTACATGTTTTCCCAAAATACAACATATTTTCATATAAAAAAAAAGAGAAAGATATAAAATGTTTTGACTGGACAATTTTTTGATGATCACGTTTTTTCACAATGACTCATGAAATGAGAGCCTCATAAAAGATTGAATTGTTTCAAACAAGTTATTGTTTTATAAAGCATTTATTATTATAATAATAACCATATTATAATAATCTATTATATATCTTTCCTAGTGAGTGTCCATTCCAGCATGGCAAGTGTAGGACAATGAATGCCCAAATTCACATTTATTTTCTTTAACAACTATTCATTACAATCTATTTGCTCCCATAGCATTTCAAGAGGTTTAAACATTTCATTGGCTTCTTCCAAGAAGAAACACAATTTAAACATTTTGATTGGCTAATTTAAATGTTTTGATGTAGATGTTAGCCAGTCAACACTAATGTTACTTATTCCCTGACAAACAAATGCAGTATCAAGCAGTATGGTCATCCTTGTTTACTGGGCAGTGGACGACACATCCATTTGAGCATTTATAAATACTGTACTCTATTATTGCAATGCTGGTTTCACCCTTTCTCCAACATTTTTTTTAAGTCTTCAAATATCTGAAAAAATAATAAATATATGACACAAATGAAATAGCATTTTATCCCTCATAATTGTTTGTAATAATATTTATAGTATATAGTATTTTCATATTACATGTGTTCACAGGACAGCCTTATTTACATTCAGTCAGATGGATATGTAAGTGAAAAATAGTAGGATACACACATCGTTTATAAAGAATATTTAAGAATTGATACACATTTGTTTGGCACTTTTACATATGCAAATTTAAATGGCAATAGTAAATTCTATGAAGCACGTTAGCGCTTTATGGTAAATTGACCCTTCACTACTGGTGCTTAAAACCGCATGAACGCTAAAAAATGAGAATCAATTCTTAGATTTACATTTTTTTCTCATACATATAGTACCAACAATAACATGCCTTGAGAAAATTATAATGTAAAAACAAGTGCAAGAGAGACTATTACTGTCAGTGTATTTTAGCCTCCTTCAAAAATGAAATTTATTCAATTTTTTTCGACACAAAGGCAAAGTGAATGTAAAAGATTACCTGTAATACCCATGCCCTATTTTGTAAACACTGGTCCAGAATTGCTGCGTTGTCCCCGACATTGCCATCTTGAAGAATATTCACCTGCAACACGAGGAATAAAATAGTTTTCAATATTCACACTCTCTAGTAAATGCTGTTTATTTCTAATATTTATCTTTTAATATTGATTTTCAATTGAACAAGAAATGTCAGCAATAAGTGACAAATGCCCCCAAAATGTTTGACTCATTTGACCTTTGATCTCGAAGTGTGACCTTGACCTTTGAGGTACGGACCCGATTCTTTCACAAGACACACCTTCTCATTGTGGTTAACAACTGTGTGAAGTTTCAAGGAAATCCCTTCAGTTCTTTCAAAGTTATGGCTGAGTCGTGATTGTTTCGGATGGAAGGACGAACAGACGGTGCGATTACTATATGCCTCCCTTGGGGGGCTTAAAAGCTGCTTGATGCTTCCAAGGTCAGTAGTATCAATTTATTATACAACTACAAAATTACAATTTTTCATCAAGGAATCCAAATATCATCGAGGGATGCCTATAAAGCTATGGTATCTTGTTCTTTATTTATATATGGTTACGGTAGTTTTACGTCAACCCCTCGGTATCTATTATTCGATTCCTTTATTCGCAGATATAAATTTAGGTTAAAATTGTGTAGTTCACCTACCTTAGCGAGACACCGTTTGTAGAGGTTGTACTTGAAATGATACAGGTTATGATATGGTTTAACAAATTTGGCAGCAGTTTTGCCAATCATGAATTCCTGAAATGAAATAGACATGAAATGGTGTTAGAGAAAGACTAGCCGAAATCTTCATGACAAGGTAAAGCTGGAGCATTGGAATAATGTGTTGTTACAATGGAACAGGCTATAGATACATGAGATATTAAAACAGGGTGCTGAAAAAAATGTGCCCACATGTAAAGTTCCAATTATTTGTACCTCTGACTGTTTTTTTTACAAAAAAGATGAAAACGGTACCTTACAAGGCATTTTTTCCCTCCAGAGAATTAATGTATTACAAACATACCATGGAATAAGTGTGGAAGTCCCTATCCCGCCATCAACAGGCAAATTTTACAACAAATGTTTTGATGAACTACAAAAGAAAGGGTACCTGTGAGCTGTGTGATGTCCCGTCTGCTATCTCATGCAGACTGAATCTGTCATAAGGATTTCCAAACAAGTGTACAGATTTGATTGCTGGCTGACTGCTCAGCTCACAAGCCTGCAAAACAGAATATAGCATCTTTAATATTGTAAAGTGTCTGTATGTAAAGACAAATTCTTGTTTATGCGAAATTTGGAGATTTTTTTTAAATATTTCTTCAATACTTAAAGTTTTTCATCAGAAATAAAACAAGAGGCCCTACTTGCTATATGGAATTTTTGATGGGGAACATGACAACAATATCACAACTAAGCTTGGTTCTGATCATTCTTGCCAAGTTATACTGAAATCCAGCCAGCGGTTCAGGAAAAATATTCTGGATAAAGTTTGTGTATATTAGGCCATAACTCATTCAACCACAACACAGCGATGATAGGCACAACCAGGCTTGGTACTCCTCATCCCTGCCAAAATACGCTCAAATTCGGCCATGAGTTCAGAAGAGACAAGTCTGGATAAAGCTTGTGTATCTAGACCGTTAAATGGCTATAACTCCGCAAAAATCAATCAACCGGAACACGGCGACGGCATGCACAACTAGGTACTGATCCCCCCTGCAAAGTTTCACTGAAATCCGGTCAAGAGTTCAGGAGAATGTAGTCCATACACAATTTGTGTATTAAAACCTTTAAAAGACCACAACTCAGCCAAATATCTTTCAACCGAAATACGGCGAAAACACGCATTACTAGGCTTGATACTGATCATCCCTGCAAAGTTTTGTTGAAATCCAGCTACGGATTCAAGAGAAATAGTCCAGATAAAGTTTGTGTAGTAAAACCTTTAAAGGGCCATAACTCAGCCAAAAATCATTCAAGCGGAACTTAGTGATGATATGCGGAACTTAATGATGATATGCACCACTAGGCATCCTTGCAAAGTTTCGCTGAAATTTGGTCAGGGGTTCAAGTAAAAAAGTCTGGACAAAGTGTGTGTATTAAAACCTTTAAAGGGCCATAATTCTGCCAAAAAAAATTCATTCAAATGGAACATGGTGATGACATACATAACTAGATTTGGTATTGATCATCCCTGCAAAGTTTCATTAAAATCTGGCCAAGTGAAGCCCTATCGTCTTAATGTGGCAAAATACAGCATTTATAACTAAATCAAGGGCCGTAACGCCGTTGTTACTAAAATGATTTGGCTGGTTTTCAAACTTGTCTGAGCTTACATTGATATTAACAATCTGTGTAAGTTTGGTAAAGATCAAATAATAAATGAAGGTGCCAGAGTATTCACAAGGCAGAATATAGTATTTTTTCCAGAAAAACAAGGGCCTTAACTCTGCTTTTAATAATCCCATTTCGCTAGTTTTCGAACATGTCCAAGCTTTCATTGATATTAACAATCTGTGCAAGTTTGGTAAGGACCAAATAATAACTGAAGGTGCTAGAGTGTTCAAAAGGTAGAATATGGCATTTTTCAGCAAATCAAAGGCCATAACTCTGTTGTTACTCATTCAATTTGGCTAGTTTTCGAACTTATCCGAGTTTTCATTGATAATAACAATCAGTGTAAGTTTGGTAAAGAGCAAATAATAAATAGAGGTGCTAGAGTGTTCACAAGGTTTTCAGGGGAAAAACAAGGGCCATAACTCCGTTGTTACTGATCGAATTTGGCTGTTTTTCAAACATGTCCAAGTTTTCATTGGTATTAACAATCTGTGCAAGTTTGGTAAAGACCAAATAATAAATGAAGTGATAAACAGAGTGTTCACAATGCAGAAAATGGCATTTTTCAGAAAAAACAAGGAACATAACTCTGGTGTTACTGATTCAACTGATCCAACTTAGCTGGTTTTCAAACTTGTTCAAGCTTTCATTGGTATTAACAACCAGTGCAAGTTTGGTAAAGATCAAATAATAAATGACTGAATGTTGTTTAACGGCTCATCAACAATATAGGTTATTTAGAGCCGCCCCAGAGAGAGGGGAAGGACACATAGGAATCCAGGAGCCCTGCCCTACTCTTATTATCAAATAGATTTCTATGGTTCTTTAATGTGCTCGGAGGATAGACCGATACACGGGACCGCCCAGTTAACGTCCCTATCCCAAGGACGAGAATAATAAACGAAGGTGCTAGTGTTCACAAGGCAGAAAATGGCATTTTTCAGAAAAATCAAGGGACACAACTCCAGTGTTACGGATCCAATTTAGTTGTTTTTCAAACTTGTCCTAGCTTTCATTGATATTAACAATCTGTGCAAGTTTGGTAAAGATCAAATAATAAATGAAGGTGCTAGAGTGTTCACAATGCTTAATATGGCATTTTTCAGCAAAACAAGGGTCTTAACTCCGGTGAAATTAATCCGATCTGGCTGGTTTTCGAACTTGTCTGAGCTTTTATTGATATAAAGACACTGACAAAGTTTCGTAAAGATCTGATTAATAATGAAGGCCCTAGAGGTTTCACAACGCAAAAGTTAATGGATGGCGGATGGACGGACGGTAGCTGGACGACGGACAACTCGTCATCCCATAAGCTCTGCTGGCCAGTAGAGCTGAAAATTACGAGAATTCATCATAAATCTACTAAGATACTGAATACTTATTTACTATTAAATCACCAATTTTTAAGAATTTGTTAAATCAGCTTTTCAATTAATCACTAACATTTGTGAATGCTCGGTCATTTTTTTGATGCATACTTTTGACCTCGGAGAAGCGGTGCGGCTTATATATATAAATTATATACAGAAGATGGTTGACCAACCCCAAACTACCGGTAAATAAATAAATTAATAGAATTTTTCAACCTTTTTACAGTTTGGTCATATCGGATTGGAATGGAGATTGGGAAATCCGCTATCATAAAATAAAAATTCCTACCTGACAGGACTGTTTGAGGTTTGGTCTATCAAGCTCCCGAATGTGTGGTCTCGTCTTAACTGCCTCCTGTAAAATAACCATGGATGTTAGACACTGAACAATAAGGTACAAACTACTTATAATTTCTTTACGCACGTGTCTATATTCATGTAATTACATGTTTTCTGACAAAAGTGAATTAAAATCAGTTCACTACCACTGTCTGTGGTTCCCGCGCAAGTTTGAATATTTCAAATGGTGTCTTTTATTTTCCAGTTCAGTTCACTACCACTGTCTATGGTTCCCGTGCAAGTTTGAATATTTCAAATGGTGTCTTTTATTTTCCAGTTCAGTTCACTTCCACTGTCTGTGGTTCCCGTGCAAGTTCGAATATTTCAAATGTTGTCTTTTATTTTCCATTACATTTAAGGCTCTGCCTGACGGTCAATTTTTAGTGGTGGAGGCAGACCACCCACTTATTCCCGTGAATCAAAGTCTGTATGAATTTCATTAGAATGCAAAATCTTTAAAAACTTTAACATAAATTCTGACAATGTCAGAGTCACAAGCGATACCTATATCTTGCCACCTTTTTCAAAGGGCAGACAAAAAGACTGGTACATAAACCCAAATCTGACCTTGAACTTGTCCTTCCATCTGACCTTGGCATCAAGCTCCATCAGCTGTGAACTCACAACAGAATCTATCTTCTCCAGAGAGTCCAGATAGAAACGCTCTGAAATACATAATCATGACATATAAACTGCGTGATAAACATTTGTATTGAAAGAAGAAAACACCGCCGGTCTGTAGACGCATGTCTGATCCGAGAGACAAGCTTACATACAACACTTAAACAAGCACAAAAAGGGCCATGATTTTGTCAAAGTAACAGTATGAGTTATAGAACATGGCTGTATGATAGCTTATAAGGTGCCGAAAAACGTGTGAAATTTCAATCTATTACGTGAGTTACAAGTTTACATACAAAACTTTAACCAGGACAGACGACCATCCAGTGTTGACAATACCTCAATTTTACGTCAAGAACAAAAATCTTGTTTAATTACCCCATCGTATATTTAAGCAAGTGATTACATAGGCCTAGAAACGTTGTTCATAATTCACAAAGGGGAATAACACATGCACATATCGCAAGTTTGTGTTAAGGATTTCACTCTGTGTATATCATTGAAGTTGGCAATACACTTTTAACCCTTAACCTGCTACATATATATAATGGATTGTTCTTTATTTGAATTAAGACCATTCCATTTATATGTTGTGGAATGACTGATCAGCAACCAGACATTGTAAACCCTGATGCGAGTTATGCTGATGCTTGGTTTACAATGGATGCAACGGCTATTGTAGTCATGCTTAGCGGGTTAAGGGTTAATGAATTATACACAAACAAAATTCCCATAGCTAAAGGTAAATTTATTTATGACTTTCAATTTTATTTATTTTTCTTGAAATTTGGCAGACATATAAAGCAATATGTTTCGAATCTACAAATTTTGTAAATATTTTAAACCTCATAAAAACTTGAAATTGCAAACTTTAACATTTTCCTTACAAGTAAAATCAACAATTCTAAACTTTAACTTTCACCAAACTTATAGAAATAGACTGAACATAACAAAAGTATAAAATTGACAAAATATTGAAATTTAACTGGAACACAAACATGTTTAATCTATTTGCTAAGTTATCTTTTGTATTATATGATTGTTGCTTTAAGCGACCGGCATCACTCCGTGATCACTTAATACAAGTTGGACTGTTATTTTAAATGTTACGGCATTAATTTATTCTTTTTTTATTTATTTTTTTTGTATGGTGTTTTAAGTTATTTTCAACACATGTAAGGTTATATATGATGGTAGATTTTTTGTGGTGGAGGCAGACCAACCACTATTGCTGGGTAGAACCAGTACTGTACACCTCACGCCAAGAATCGGCAATTCCTCACAAGTCGAGCTCCCAGTGGGATTCAAACCCGCAGCGGTGAGAGGCGAAGGTTTACAACGCAACGTCGTTAACCATTCTTTTATTACTACGTTTCCACTATAGACCTTCTCTGAAAACCTACCATTTGCTTCCCTGATTGCACCTAGAAATCCCGGCTCCAGAGCCTGACTGAGAAATATTTGCAGATACACGTTGAATGGCTCCACGAGCGGATGTTCCTCATACTTCTCCTCAAGCCTGCAAATAAAGGATCACAGTCAGTATCAACATACTATGGAGGAGTTAGACACTAGTGTTGTTCTGATTAATCGATTTTATCGATTTAATCGATTTGATCGATCAATGATCAGTTATGCCTTTGATCTAATTAATCGATTACAATTTTTCATGATCGACATCACTCGGTTGTTGAAAACTATGGCTTATTTCATTCTCTTGTACTAAAATATAAAAGAAAATTAAACGAGTTATAATTTTGCAACAAGTAATCGCAACTTATTTTTTAAAATATATGTTGGTCAGTTTCATTCAGTTCCTTTATTACGAGAACATACTTGAAATGTGATTCTTTTCTTCATTACAGTCTGAAAAAGGCTTACATTTGTCTTTTATAGCAGCCATGTTTAATCTATTAATGATCAATCAGTGGTCGGTTAAATATTCTGATGATTGATCATGAAATTTCAGCCGATTCCCAACACTACAAGGCACACACCTCAATACAAAGCTACTCTGAGATGAATTGGGGTTTTAAGGCGCACCAACACATTACAGGTTATATGGCGCCTAACAGGCATGAACATGCAGGCTCATCTTCCATGTACATCGAGATAAAATATGGAAAATGGGCCTAGAACCTTCTCACCCTGAGATGACCCAAGTAAAAAACAGCCATACGTGAAAAGTTGAATACCAGGTAGATGGAAGTAGAGCACACAACCAACAACGGTATAGGTTTATGATTTTAATAACCCTCTAGTTTCAACTACCAAATAGTCTTCATCAGGGTCTCTTATAAAAATTAATTTAATCAAAATTCTTTTTCTTTACAATCATCCTCATATTATGCCAAGTCACAATGGCAAATTCGAAAACAATCCACTTGCAGATAAATGAGGAGTTAGTGTAGTTATACACACAATATTACATTGTTCCTTGAAGATAAACTGGAACTATCATCGAAGGTGATGAATACCGCCGCTTAAACTCTTAAGTCAAACAAAGGGCCATAATTCTGTATTAAAAGAGGCAATTAACACAATGGGTGATGTACAGGGACATAAGGTCATCAGTTGTTATGTTATATATTATGAAGTTTGGGAACAACCCATTCAAAAGTGTTTCAGGAATTTCAAGTACTGAACATATGTTACGGAACGCGACAGGACAAAAATGTGTTACAAGACGGGACATTGCGGACAATGCGATTCCTTTGTGAAAGCGGGGATATGAGGACAATAGTTGTGTTAACAGCCGGACGGACAGACAAGCTAACACTACTATATCTCTCACCTAAACGTCTACATACTAGACAACAGACATGAGAGATCCTGTTAAAGGTCACAAGTGCACACAAGCAGTGTTCAGTTGTCGCATCTGCAAACCACTGGTTGTGACAAGCATGTTAACAATTAGACCACCCAGTCCCTAATGATGTACCAATTAATTGATTTTACCCGATCATAAGCTACTTAGGCAATCATCGATCATGTAAGTCTATAATCAATCACCGGTATAATGTAAAAATGCCCTTTAGTTAATGTTAAAAAATAGAAATAACCATGATTATCATGTTGACTAACCAATTATAATCAACGATCGATCAGTTACATTAACGTTGATGATCCAACCGATTGTAACCTATGATCGATTGTAAATTTCAAATGATATACCCAATGTTTTTTTCTTACTTGCTATATGGCAGGTTTGGGTCGAATTGAATTAAATTGGAGTTTATAGTCGCACCAACAGCTAAGGTCACATGGTGTCTTTCCAGCTTCCATTGGTGGAGAAAGACACCAGGTGCCCCTCCAAGCAATTGTTGTGCACGGGCTGGCACCTGGGTAGATCCACCGGTTTCGCAAGCCAGCTGGATGGCTTCCTAACATAAAGATTCCTAGGCCCTTGAGGGATCAAACCCACAGTGATGAGGAGCAAGTTATTCAAGTCAGAGATTCAAACCACTCGGCCCTTCACTTCAACATATTCCTTTTCTCCATCTTGAACACGTGAGGAAGCTATTCAGCTGGCTTACGGAACGTCGGTGGTTCTACCCAGGTGCCCGCCCGTGCACGAAAATTGCCCGGAGGGGCACCTGGGGTCTTCCTCCACCAGTGGAAGCTGGAAAGTCTATATCTATCTATAGCAGGTTTTGGTCGATACTCCTCCTTTACTTCAACATATTCCTTGTCTCCATCTTGAACACAGGGTGTACCCATATATTATTTACTTGCTATCTATGGCAGGTTTTGGTCGATACTCCTCCTTTACTTCAACAGATTCCTTGTCTCCTGCTTGAACACAGGGTGTACCCATATATTTCTTACTATGGCAGGTTTTGGTCGATACTCCTCCTTTACTTCAACATATTTCTTGGCTCCTACTTGAACACAGGGTGTATCCATATATTACTTACTTGCTATCTATGGCAGGTTTTTGGTCGATACTCCTCCTTCACTTCAGCATATTCCTTGTCTCCCAGCTGCTTGAACACAGGGTGTACCCATATATTACTTACTTGCTATCTATGGCAGGTTTTGGTCGATACTTCTCCTTTACTTCAGCATATTCTTTGTCTCCCTGCTTGAACACAGGGTGTACCCATATATTACTTACTTGCTAACTATGGCAGGTTTTGGTCGATACTCCTCCTTTACTTCAACATATTCCTTGTCTCCATCTTGAACACAGGATGTACCCATATATTACTTACTTGCTATCTATGGCAGGTTTTGGTTGATACTTCTCCTTTATTTCAACATATTCCTTGACTCCTGCTTGAACACACGGTTTACTCATATAGTACTTACTTGCTATCTATGGCAGGTTTTGGTCGATACTCCTCCTTTACTTCAACATATTCCTTGTCTCCATCTTGAACACAGGATGTACCCATATATTACTTACTTGCTATCTATGGCAGGTTTTGGTTGATACTTCTCCTTTATTTCAACATATTCCTTGACTCCTGCTTGAACACACGGTTTACTCATATATACTTACTTGCTATCTATAGCAGGTTTTGGTCGATACTCCTCCTTTATTTCAACATACTCCTTGTCTCCTGCTTGAACACAGGGTGTACCATATATTACTTACTTGCTATCTATGGCAGGTTTTGGTCGATACTCCTCCTTTATTTCAACATATTCCTTGTCTCCCTGCTTGAACACAGGGTGTACCATATATTACTTACTTGCTATCTATGCATACATGTGATACTTTCAGGACCTCAATCTGGGAGTTTAGTGATTTTTTTAAGGGAGATTCATGCAAAAATCTGGGAGGTTTTTTCACGGACTATTTTTAGCGCGCGAGCAGTATTACATACCCAAATTCCATAAACGAATACCTAAAAATACACTTTTAAACATGTTTCTTCATTTATGTCAGGGGAGATAACAAGAATGAATAAAAACAGTTTTTAAACAATATTTTATTTAATAACCAATGATAAACATGTTCGCTGTTCATTTCGCTGTTGTTTGGTTATGCTCAATAATCTACTTTAATACTTACAGACAGTGTCCCTTTAAAGTTTGTTGTTATGTTTTCGTACTTACAAAACATAAAATATTGAGAAAGTATGAGTTTAAAAAAAAATAATCTTTCTGTCTTTTTTTTTTACCCCACCCACTCCACCAAATATTGGCCGCGATTTTTCAAAAATGGCCGTGCAAAAGACGGCTGCACGGTTGGCTGCATAATAACTTCCCCTCCTGAAAATAACCGATAGTATGAATCAAATTGAGTTTGATGTACAATAGCTCGAATCTGATTGAGTACGAAGTACTAAATTTCGTAGGAGTTGTCGTTCTTGAATTCATTCTATTTCTGCTTATCAGCGAGTATTGATTCGAGAAATAATGTGTTTTTAACTCGAAAAACACCCCATCTTGATTAAAAATGTTTGAGACCCTATCTTGATCGATTTATTTCAGATACCCACCCCTATTCCAAACAACTCAATTGCGTTTAATTAAATCATACATACTCATCAAATTCACGTTGACAAAGTCTACTTTCGTTTTCGCTATTCACTCCTTGTAAATAAATGACGCCGGCAATTTGTTTCAAGTCGTATCTAACCTGTTTAATTACATCATTAAAGACTTCATAAGTGTGCTGCTAATCCTTTGGTAAGATCAATTAAGCCAATAAACTGTTTGCAAATAACAGTTTCTCCCACTTTCCCCCAGGCTATTTATCCAGGTCAAATCTAGGTATGTCACGTGACGGTCTCGCGAATCGCGAGACAATAACATCAAGTTGGCAGGTAATAGACAGATGATTTTCGAAAAATCGATTTTAGCAATTTTACGGGAGTTTTTCACACAATTCCGTGGGGCCGGGAGGAGGGTTAGAATTCCGTGAGATTTCATCTCACGCCGTGAGATTTCATCTCACGCCGTGAGGTATCACATGTATGTCTATGGCAGGTTTTGGTTGATACTTCTCCTTTATTTCAACATACTCCTTGTCTCCCTGCTTGAACACAGGGTGTACCATATATTACTTACTTGCTATCTATGGCAGGTTTTGGTTGATACTTCTCCTTTACTTCAACATATTCCTTGTCTCCATCTTGAACACAGGATGTACCCATATATTACTTACTTGCTATCTATGGCAAGTTTTGGTTGATACTTCTCCTTTATTTCATCATATTCCTTGACTCCTGCTTGAACACACGGTTTACTCATATAGTACTTACTTGCTATCTATAGCAGGTTTTGGTCGATACTCCTCCTTTATTTCAACATACTCCTTGTCTCCTGCTTGAACACAGGGTGTACCATATATTACTTACTTGCTATCTATGGCAGGTTTTGGTCGATACTCCTCCTTTATTTCAACATATTCCTTGTCTCCCTGCTTGAACACAGGGTGTACCATATATTACTTGCTATCTATGGCAGGTTTTGGTCGATATTCCTCCTTTATTTCAACATATTCCTTGTCTCCCTGCTTGAACACAGGGTGTACCATATATTACTTACTTGCTATCTATGGCAGGTTTTGGTCGATACTCCTCCTTTATTTCAACATACTCCTTGTCTCCCTGCTTGAACACAGGGTGTACCCATATATTACTTACTTGCTATCTATGGCAGGTTTTGGTCGATACTCCAGCTTTATTTCAACATACTCCTTGTCTCCTGCTTGAACACAGGGTGTACCCATATATTACTTACTTGCTATCTATGGCAGGTTTTGGTTGATACTTCTCCTTTATTTCAACATATTCCTCGACTCCTGCTTGAACACAGGGTTTACTCAGATAGTACTTACTTGCTATCTATAGCAGGTTTTGGTCTATACTCCTCCTTTATTTCAACATACTCCTTGTCTCCCTGCTTGAACACAGGGTGTACCCATATATTACTTACTTGCTATCTATGGCAGGTTTTGGTCGATACTCCTCCTTTATTTCAACATACTCCTTGTCTCCCTGCTTGAACACAGGGTGTACCCATATATTACTTACTTGCTATCTATGGCAGGTTTTGGTTGATACTTCTCCTTTATGTCAACATATTCCTTTTCTCCATCTTGAACACAGGGTGTTCCCATATATTACTTACTTGCTATCTATGGCAGGTTTTGGTCGATACTCCTCCTTTATTTCAACATATTCCTCGTCTCCCTGCTTGAACACAGGGTGTACCATATATTACTTACTTGCTATCTATCGCAGATTTTGGTCGATACTCCTCCTTTATTTCAACATACTCTTTGTCTCCCTGCTTGAACACAGGGTGTACCCATATATTACTTACTTGCTATCTATGGCAGGTTTTGGTCGATACTCCTCCTTTATTTCAACATATTCCTTGTCTCCCTGCTTGAACACAGGGTGTACCATATATTACTTACTTGCTATCTGGCAGGTTTTGGTCGATACTCCTCCTTTATTTCAACATACTCCTTGTCTCCCTGCTTGAACACAGGGTGTACCCATATATTACTTACTTGCTATCTATGGCAGGTTTTGGTCGATACTCCTCCTTTATTTCAACATACTCCTTGTCTCCTGCTTGAACACAGGGTGTACCCATATATTACTTACTTGCTATCTATGGCAGGTTTTGGTTGATACTTCTCCTTTATTTCAACATATTCCTCGACTCCTGCGTGAACACAGGGTTTACTCACATAGTACTTACTTGCTATCTATAGCAGGTTTTGGTCGATACTCCTCCTTTATTTCAACATACTCCTTGTCTCCCTGCTTGAACACAGGGTGTACCCATATATTACTTACTTGCTATCTATGGCAGGTTTTGGTCGATACTCCTCCTTTATTTCAACATACTCCTCGTCTCCCTGCTTGAACACAGGGTGTACCCATATATTACTTACTTGCTATCTATGGCAGGTTTTGGTCGATACTCCTCCTTTATTTCAACATATTCCTTGTCTCCCTGCTTGAACACAGGGTGTACCATATATTACTTACTTGCTATCTATGGCAGGTTTTGGTCGATACTCCTCCTTTATTTCAACATACTCCTTGTCTCCCTGCTTGAACACAGGGTGTACCCATATATTACTTACTTGCTATCTATGGCAGGTTTTGGTCGATACTCCTCCTTTATTTCAACATACTCCTTGTCTCCCTGCTTGAACACAGGGTGTACCCATATATTACTTACTTGCTATCTATGGCAGGTTTTGGTTGATACTTCTCCTTTATGTCAACATATTCCTTTTCTCCATCTTGAACACAGGGTGTACCCATATATTACTTACTTGCTATCTATGGCAGGTTTTGGTCGATACTCCTCCTTTATTTCAACATATTCCTCGTCTCCCTGCTTGAACACAGGGTGTACCATATATTACTTACTTGCTATCTATGGCAGGTTTTGGTCGATACTCCTCCTTTATTTCAACATACTCCTTGTCTCCCTGCTTGAACACAGGGTGTACCCATATATTACTTACTTGCTATCTATGGCAGGTTTTGGTCGATACTCCTCCTTTATTTCAACATATTCCTTGTCTCCCTGCTTGAACACAGGGTGTACCATATATTACTTACTTGCTATCTATGGCAGGTTTTGGTCGATACTCTTCCTTTATTTCAACATACTCCTTGTCTCCCTGCTTGAACACAGGGTGTACCCATATATTACTTACTTGCTATCTATGGCAGGTTTTGGTCGATACTCCTCCTTTATTTCAACATACTCCTTGTCTCCTGCTTGAACACAGGGTGTACCCATATATTACTTACTTACTATCTATGGCAGGTTTTGGTTGATACTTCTCCTTTATTTCAACATATTCCTCGACTCCTGCTTGAACACAGGGTTTACTCATATAGTACTTACTTGCTATCTATAGCAGGTTTTGGTCGATACTCCTCCTTTATTTCAACATACTCCTTGTCTCCCTGCTTGAACACAGGGTGTACCCATATATTACTTACTTGCTATCTATGGCAGGTTTTGGTCGATACTCCTCCTTTATTTCAACATACTCCTTGTCTCCCTGCTTGAACACAGGGTGTACCCATATATTACTTACTTGCTATCTATGGCAGGTTTTGGTTGATACTTCTCCTTTATGTCAACATATTCGTTTTCTCCATCTTGAACACAGGGTGTTCCCATATATTACTTACTTGCTATCTATGGCAGGTTTTGGTCGATACTCCTCCTTTATTTCAACATATTCCTTGTCTCCCTGCTTGAACACAGGGTGTACCATATATTACTTACTTGCTATCTATGGCAGGTTTTGGTCGATACTCCTCCTTTATTTCAACATACTCCTTGTCTCCCTGCTTGAACACAGGGTGTACCCATATATTACTTACTTGCTATCTATGGCAGGTTTTGGTCGATACTCCTCCTTTATTTCAACATACTCCTTGTCTCCCTGCTTGAACACAGGGTGTACCCATATATTACTTACTTGCTATCTATGGCAGGTTTTGGTTGATACTTCTCCTTTATGTCAACATATTCCTTTTCTCCATCTTGAACACAGGGTGTTCCCATATATTACTTACTTGCTATCTATGGCAGGTTTTGGTTGATACTTTTCCTTTATGTCAACATATTCCTTTTCTCCATCTTGAACACAGGGTGTTCCCATATATTACTTACTTGCTATCTATGGCAGGTTTTGGTTGATACTTCTCCTTTATTTCAACATATTCCTCGACTCCTGCTTGAACACAGGGTTTACTCATATAGTACTTACTTGCTATCTATAGCAGGTTTTGGTCGATACTCCTCCTTTATTTCAACATACTCCTTGTCTCCTTGCTTGAACACAGGGTGTACCCATATATTACTTACTTGCTATCTATGGCAGGTTTTGGTCGATACTCCTCCTTTATTTCAACATACTCCTTGTCTCCCTGCTTGAACACAGGGTTTACCCGTATGTGTACAAAACCATTTCTCATGCTTGGTAACCAGCTGGAGAACTGAGAATAGATAAAACAAGAAAATCGGTAGAACCGATGGATGCTCCCCGAAATGTATCCGCAACTTATCATATGGCCTTGTATCACCCAGCACTTTTCAATTTGCAATTCTGTTAGTAGTTTATGCTCCGGATAAAAAATCTAAGTATACAAGAAACATGTCCATCATACATGTTTCAAGCAATCTTCATCTTGACAAAATCGAGAGTTTATAGTAATTGTTAATGAAGTCAAGCAAGATTGTCAGCATATCGTAGGGTAGCATTCATAGTTTTCCATAAATGAAGCTAAATGCAAGTATTATTGCATGGACAAGCATCTACAGACCGATTTTGATTTTGCAATCCTGCCCAAAAAAACAAGACTACACGTGTATGGTAGTTAATTGAAATTTAAAATGTTATTCAATTTTAAAATTTATTTTAAAATACTTTTGTTAATATAATGCGATAAACAGAAATATGAAAGCAAATGCTAATTCGTACAAATGTTGTTCTTTTTTTGTTTTGTTTTTTTCTTTAGTCAAAATGTGTGGTTTATTTTAACTTCCCTGTACTCGACATATATATTGTATTACAAATGGTTTATTTGGGTCTATGGGCATGTTTACATGTATACATTTCACTATATACTATTTCCACTGTTATAATGTTATAATTACACACACCACACCTGCCAACCTGTTTTTTCTCTCCACAAATTGACATTTAATCTATTAATAAAGCACATATTTTATCAAAGGTCATTATCTGGCATGGCAGTCTGTTACAATTGTATCAAGATAGTATTTAAAGGGACATATGGCAATCTTGTCTAGTTGAAGTGTTTATCAAGCATTGAAATTATTGTTTCGATTTATATATCCATTATCATTTTCACTTTAAACCAACTTAAAAATAATTAAATAAAATTAGTTTTCAATGTTTTTCACTGATTTTACCATAAGTTGAAATATATTATTGGTGCATTATTATCAACAGATTTTACCATAAGATGAAATATATTATTGATGCAATATTATCAACAGTTAATTATATGTAAAAACAATTTACTTGATATTATTCATATAATTAATTATTAATATAATATATATATAATATATAATCTACCTACAAACCAAGTTTTCAGTTCAATATCTCATTCCTACCAGGAAACCATTTTTCTATTTTTAATAACAGTGATACAACCTTGACCCAATGACCTCAAATGAAATCCCAAGCTTCCTTTCCATACCTTCCTTTCCATACCTACTCATCAAGTTTTGTTTCAATATCTCATTCCTAACTAAAGTTATTGCCCAGAGACCATTTTTCTATTATTAGCAACACTGACCTTCACCCCAGTGACATCAAATGCAATCCCAAGCCTCCTTTTAATATAAGCTACTTTCACAGCAAGTTTCGCAATATCTCATTCCTAAATAATGTTATTGAGCAGATACCATTCTTTCTATTTATAGTAACAGCAACCTTGACCTTGATCCCAGTGACCTCAAATGCAATCCCAATTGTAAAATTTGTGTGGCGTGTACTGCAGCTTTAAGCAATATTTTCTAATGTTTATACCAGAACAAGCATAATCTCTAATTTTCATTCTTTCATTACTCACTGTTGGAATGGCTCTATGCATGATTTTGGCATTTTCCGTGAAGAGTTCAAACTTGTGTAGCATCCTGCCACTCTCTATCTTCCATATGGAGTATGTCTCTGTGTTACTCAAGTCCTTCTTCTCCATTACAAAGTCGCCAACCTGAAACCGAATGTTCAAAGTGAAATCGAGGCTCCAATGATATACTGTGTTGTTACTACCGTATTTCCGCTATTAGTGGTGCCCTGGCGCTATGCAAAATGCCAAGAGAGGCGCTCTTATAAAAAAGGGGTTGGGGTGAGGGGATATTTGGATACAAAAGATCGAGAAAAAAAATTTGTTGATTTTTTTATTTATTTTTTTTTATTTATTTATCATTTTATATTATATATATAAATATATATATAATTATTTTTTTTGAAAGGGTGAGCGGGGTGTTCGATCTTTATTAGGGGAAATACGGTATATAAAACCTTTGAATTACAATGCCAACTTTTTTCATTATGACAATACGATATATGCATCCAAACTCCACCCATATGGCATAAGCATTAAGGAATACCGTAGGAATGCTAAAATGTGTCCATAAATCTGGACTCCACAATATTAAAGCAGTTCTAATGTACAATTTACAGTGTCATAAAAGTATAAGATTTACTCAATATCAAACATGACATATTTCTGCCCAGTAATCCATCAAAAAATGTATGCTTTACACTGAATCCTGCACTAAATGTTGTAACCATCTTTACAATTTAGAATTTCTTAGTAATGGTTAAAAGCTGCTTTTAGTAGCTGTCAGAAAGCACCCTCGGTCCATAACGTTTTACACTTAAGAGCTACAGACATTTGTAAAAGTACAAAGTGTCTCCGTAAAGTAGTCGCCACCTACCTGTAACTCCTCTGTAATGGGTGGAATGCCGTCAAGCTGTTCATCTTCGCTACCGCTATCCAGCTCTACAACGGAAGGCTCGCCGATCTTCGCCATCTTGTTAGGCACAAATGGGTTCAGATCACCACTTGACTTCCGTGATTTGCCAAGTTTGCTGAAAAGAGACGTACTGCTATTTACAGCACTGTCGAAGAATAAGCTTGTGTATTTATTTCAAGTAGATGAATATTGAGGGTTGAACATAAAAAACATTATTCCCCTAATGAAATTTCATAAAAGATTTACTGATGTTTATTTACTTAGATTTATTCCGTTTATTCAATTTCTGTCTAACACAAATAGTTTAAACTTTAAGTCAAAATAATTAACAAGAGGTCAATGACCTTGAAGCCCTACTGATTGATTTTGATTTCAGGAAGTAGTCGCTACAAACTTGTATTTTGAAAAATTATTTTTAGCCGTGGCGGTCATCTTGAATTTCCGGCCGACCTGAAATTTTGCTAGGATCAATTAGACATCAAGAGCAACATTCCTGTGAAGTTTCATGAACATCCGTCAAGTAGTTTCAGAGGAGTAGTCGCTACAAGTTTTCATTATATAACTCTATGTAAACAAAGATGGCCGCTGACAGCCATGTTTAACATCGAATCAAAACGATATTTGACAAGGACCAACATCATGTCATGCTGATCGTTTTAGAAAAAGTCCCATATCAATATCAATTATAGTTTTCAAGAAGTAGTCGCTACAAACTTGTATTTTGAAAATATATTTTTAGCCATGGCGGCCATCTTGAATTTCCGGCCGACCTGAAATTTTGCTAGGATCAATTAGACATTAAGAGCAACATTCCTGTAAAGTTTCATGAAAATCCGCCAAGTAGTTTTAGATGTGTAGTCGCTACAAGGTTTTACTATATAACTCTATGTAAACAAAGATGGCCACTGGCAGCCATGTTTAACGTCGAATCAAAACAATTTTTGACAAGGACCAACATCATGTCATGCTGATCATTTTAGAAAAAGTCTCATATCAATATCACTTAGAGTTTTCCAGAAGTAGTCGCTACAAACTTGTTTTTTAAAAACCTATTTTTAGATTTGGCGGCCATTTTGGATTTCACATCAACATGAATTTTTGCTAGGATCAACTAGACTTCATCGGCAACATTTCTGTAAAGTTTCATGAAAATCCATTCAGTAGTTTCAGAAGTGTAGTCGCTACAAAAAAAAGTTTACGGACGGACAGACAGACGGACGACGGACACCGCACCACGGCATAAGCTCTGCTGATCTCTGATCAGTAGAGCTAAAAGCAAAAGTAGTTATATAAAATTCTATTGAATTATCTCTTCAAAAGGAGATAAACAAAATCACTGTCGTCTACATTCTTCCAGTGATGTCTCCAGCGTGTGATGGGGGGAGGAAGAGTGGGGGGTCTAGCTTCAGCGGGTGGGGGGTAGATCTTTAAGTTCAGGGGCCTTGAACCGATAAGAATTTTTGAAGTTTCCCTAGACCTGATATACAGGCATGCATTAGCTTTGTAAAAAGCTTTAATGTGTTTTTAAATCAGCTTAAATGGATTGATTGTCTGAATGATAGTCTGATTGATTGATTGATTGATTGATTGATTGATTGATTGATTGATTGATTGATTGATTGATTGATTGATTGATTGATAGATTGACTGACTGACTGACTGACTTTATTTAAATAGAGTGACCAAATTAGTGATTTTAATGTTCCTTCAGGCCGTCATAAAACATAAACAATAACAAACAGCTTATGGTAATTAACATGACGACAGTTCCATTTCCACCAATTAAACCTATAATAAAAACTTGTCCTCCAACATCAAGAATAGGGTAGAGATATCTACGTCAGTGCTCAAGATAAGCTTTCAGACAATGCATGTTGTAGGCATGAAAAAACACAAAAACAGTGCGTATTTACATTTACAAATGCGTTTTCTTAAAAACAAGTTTTGGACAAAGCATTAATGTAAAATGATTAATCTTCAGTCATAACCATAAAACATATTGCGTATTTCATCTTCCCCTTACATAATTTGTGTCAAACGGCCAACAAAAATGCCATTTCTACTTTCTTGTAAACATCTATTAACAAAGTTTTGCTGGAGGAATTTGACTGTCATTCAGTACCTCAAACTTTAATAAGCATCTATTGAATATGACTGGGCGCATTCAGTTTTTTTAAGCTATTAAGTGTGCACGCGGTTCTCAATATTGGAGATTTTTAATGCTTTTTTTTACGCATTTATTTTAGTTTTCATGCATTTTTTTGTAAAAAAATATGTGTAATTACGCAGATGCGCGTCATATCTGGAGCACTGCAAGTACTGGTGTCATGTTAATTAACGATGACTGATGAATAGCCAGGTAACATTTGGTAAGTGGTAATTTCATCATGGAACATTGTGTTTTACATGGGACCTTGAAAGTGTACTGTAGTGTATTGAAATGTCAGGACTTATGAATCTTGAAGAGAAATAGAGTGGACAAGGGTTTTCATGATTTGGGTCATGGTGACCTTGAGTCTATTGACCCCAAAATGTATAGCGGTCATTCTCTCACCATGGGCAGTCTAACTGTGACCTTGGACATACTCATTCCTATTAACCCCATGTTAAGTCGACCTATCAAGAATTATCAGAGAATTTTCATAATCAGGTCTCAGTGCCATTGACATTGAACCTATTGACCCTAAAATGTATATGGACCATCCTTTCCCAATGGGCTGTCTACCTGTAAAGTGTCATGCATGTGGCTACCCATCTTGAGGATTTATGATAATTGTCATTATCAGGTCATCGTGACCTTGATATTGAACCTATGGACTATAAACAGGGCTCGAATTTAGCACTCGCAAACTCGCAAAATGCGAGTTGATTTAAGAAAATGCGAGTAGAAATTTTCAGCACTCGCACAAAACTGCAAGTGCACCTTTTCTGTACAAAATAAGCATAGGTGATCAAATAATGAAACAGGAAAATTAAAAAGTAGTTATATTCAGTTGTCAATTCCAGCACAATCTTATATACATGCAAGTATTATATAAGTTATAAAGTTATGCACAGAAATGTCTTTAATATTAAAAAGAGAAAAAAGTGCAAGTAAGAATGCATTTTTGCGAGTTGAAAATATCTGCACTCGCGAAAAAAGGCAAGTGGGTAAAAAAAGTTAAATTCTACCCCTGATAAACCATGTAGAGGTCATCCTCTTACCATGGACAGTTTTAAAGACATTTTCTATAGCTTTTTCTGCAAAACAGATTTTCTTTAAACTTTTTGTACAGTAAGTCTGTTATATATATAGATAGAAAAGGCAAAAATAATGGTAGGTCACCATGATTGTTAAAATTTTAATAATGTGTAATGCCACCGTCATGTCAATCTGTCCAAAAAGCTGAACAAGTCCATGAAATAGCTAAATAAGACTTGAAGTCTAATCATTTATTCACTGGTCACAATTCCCATAATGATACAATTTCCTTTTTTTTTTGTATGTTCCCAATAATAGAATTTGTTTAAACTTTCTAAGCACATAGTTTAACATATATAAAAACAAAATGTGCAATAAAAATGTAAGGTCCCCATGCTTGTTTATATATGTTTTTTGAAACCCTACCCCTATGCTAAAAGGCCAAGTTTTGTATGAAATTATATAGAAATGGTATATTTTCCTTTTTTGTTATGTTCCTAATAACAGAATTTGTTCAAACTTCCTAGGCACGTATTTGAACATATAGTTAGACAATATATGCAATTAAAATTATAGGTCACCATGCATATTGAGATTTAATATTGGTTTTTGGAACCCTACCATTATGCTTATTTTTTTTTAATTTTGTTGGAATTTTTACAAAATGCTATATTTGTCCTATTTTATGTATTGACTGTTACTTTTGTAAAGATTTTATGATCCTGATATTTTAATATTGCAAATACAAGTGGATGGTAGAATATTTTAAATTGGAAAATAAATCAGTACAGTACAGTACACTCCATTTTAAATAGAAATATTCATGTTAATGGGTACCTTTAACAATATCAGGCTACACTTCATAGCCGATTAACACAACACCAGTACTGTTATCTCCGCCCTATTGTTGATGTCGGAGTAGGTTATATTATAATACAGTAACTGTTGCATGTGCTCTATTTATATAATACATTCATGATTGTGGTTAAACAAAACTACTTTTAATGTTAATAATAGTATCAATGCCGTAGAACGTAAATTAGAAAGTACCTATTGTTCACGGTGGAAAGATCAGTTGTCTTTAAATAAAAAACTTTCATTTTTACAGGCTAGTAAAAAGTGACTTTAAATTTGAAAATTATCTTATATTAAATGTTGATCCAAATATAAAACATAGTTACACCAGACTTCGGATAAGTGTACGCTGTTTATTTATAGACACAGTGAGATATGAGACCAAAAGTCCCACGAGAAGATAGATTTTGTTTTTATTGTAAAAATGATAGTCTTGAAGATGAACAACACTTCCTAATAGATTGTAATATGTATAATACCCCACCTGATACCCTAAGAATTAAACTACAAACATATTGTCTCAGTTTACTAGCGTAGATAGTAGTGATAAGTGCTCCCTTTTAAGACTATATTGTAACTTGTTTCATGCAGAAATTACCCCTATACTCAGCAATATGTTTATGATGCTTTAGATGCTAGGTCTACAGTAATTTAATTATTATAGACACTGTTGCTTACTGAGCATAATTATAGTACATGTTTAAGATACCTTAAAGATAGAATGAACAAATTATAGTCAACCATTCCCTGGATTTAAGATTATTAGCATTCTTGTGTGTGTACTTATTATGTGTATGTGTATGTGCACATGTATGGGTGTGTGTGTGTATATATTAATATGCATAACCCATATGTACATCAAGTCAATTTGGGAGTGTCTTGGGCAGGCCCTCAATACTTGGGTATCATTTATAATGATGCATTAAAATCTGCTGTTTTTACTTATATGTAATCCATGGTATTTTAATTGCTATCATATGATTTTGCCTGTTTGTTCCTTGTCATGTTCACATGTTATGAATATTACAATAAAATATTCTGTTCTGTTCTATTCCATTCCTATCCAATCCAATCCAATCCAATCCAATCCAATCCAATCTAATCCTATCCTATCCTATCCAATCCAATCCAATCCATCCATCCCATCCCATCCTATTATTCTATTCTATTCTATTCTATTCTAATACAGCTGCACATGGTATTGTTTGTGGAGGTATCTTATTGGTTGACTGGCTGAAATGGTTAAATGCCATGTCAATTTACATTGGGTTCGTTCAGGGTTCTCCCATCGGCAACCACGTTGGTTGCCAATGTCCACCTATGGTAACATTTGGTACCAACGAGGCCACCGATGCTACCTCAGGTGTAGAGTCGCGGGAAGATTGGTTACCAATGTTCTACCTATCGGCAAACGATGGTGATTGATGGTAGCCGATGGTTACCGAGAGTGCTTTCGGTAACCGATGGGAGAACCCTAAACGGACCCATTGTCAGTTATGAGAAAGTAGTATCCATCTAATGGTTATGTGAAAGTAGTATCCATCTAATGTTTTTAGCTTACTGATAGTTAGAGCCACCAGTGCTTCAAAAATAGGATAGCCCAATGCTATAGCCTACCGTACCCGAAATTTATTTCAGACGCAAACAAGAAGCACCTGAGGCCTGTCTATAAAAAAAATAGTTAAGCACTGGCTGCTCTCAGAGAGAGAGTAGAGGGTTCAACTTCTATAAGTACTATCAAAATGAGAATATATTAACAAATACCTTCGTTTAGACTTCGAGCGTTTCCTTTTGGCATCAAAATCAATAGCATCGTAAACGGGCGTTTTCTTATCAAGATTGACTGGTGTCCAGACCGGGTCTCTATCTGAATCGTATGCATCCGGGTCACTGTCGTCACCCAACTTACGGATTGGTTTCAAGGTGTCAGAGTCCGAGTCATCGTCAAGTTTGTATTTACCTGGAACACAGAGGTAATATAATATAATTACAAGTTTTTGCACATCAGACAATTCTTGAAGCTTTTGGAGGTGAGTATTCAAAGACAACAGACATCAAAAGTAATACAAAGTAAACTCGTCAAAATGCAGCAACATTTTTGGCACACGATAAAAAAAATTCCACTAAAAATAATAATGATTTTTGTTCACATTTGAAGTCTTTTAGATGCCGTTGTGGCAAGGCTTATTTATAAAACAAGACACGTTGGGAGTTTGAGTGAATGTGTATATATATATATGGAAACTCTTTCACATGAAAATGATATAAGAACTCAAAATAATTATCGATTATTATATGCTTGAATTTGCTTTTATAGTCGCACCAAAGCAAATGTCATATGGTGATTTTTCGAGCTTCCATTGGTGGAGAAAGACCACAAGTGCACCTCCGGGCAGTTTTCGTGCATGGGCGGGCACCTGGATATAAGCACAGACATTCTGCAAGCCTATATTATGCTTTGAAATGAATATATATGTATACAATAGAGGGTGTCTGCAAGAATAGTCTGTACCTAATCTTGGAAGTAAATTGTACTCTTACACACTAAATTTCCTGCATTGGCTGAGACATTAACAATTGCATAATGATATACGTACAAACGTTGATTGATCACCTTTGCAAACTTAAAGTTCACCTTCATTAGTCGTGTCTAAAAAGGAAACTTAGCACTGACCAATACATTGCCACATTTTAACCCTTAACCCACTATTAGCATGACTATAATAGCCTTTGCATCCATTTTAAACCCAGATCAGCCTGCGAGTAACTCGCAGCTGATCAGGGTTTACAATGTCTGGCTGCTGATCAGTTATTTTCCCCAAAACACCCCTTAAATGGAATGGTCCTAATTCAAAGAAAGAACAATCCATTATATATATATGTAGCGGGTTAATAACAATACACTGTTTCATAAACAGTTAACCTTCGTATACCTTCTCATAATTTATGCAGTCTATTTAACATGTTTAACGAACTATATTACCTAGATATGAATAAAGCATACATGTATTTGGGTTATTCTATTAGAATTAGATTGTAATCAGCCACAAAAACACTACCTGGAATCTCTTTAGCCTTTCTTGGTCGCAAAGGCATTTGTTCAGAATCCATTTTAAACCGTGTCACTCTTACTTGTAATCCTTTGTTTACAATTTTCGAAGATTTATGCAATGATCACTTCCACAGAATTGTCACTAAATTCCCTAGATAACATTAAATAAATTATTGACAGAAATATTACACTTGTAACAAATTAAACGTCAAAATATGTGACTTTCATTTAATTTCAAACAACCATTCCAAAACTTTTAAGTGTGGATCCAGCAATTTCAATTATATAACATCTTCATAGAGGGCTTCAGTTTGAATACTTGTAGGACTTCTTGAAAAAGACTTATCTAAACTAGAAAAGTGCCCAGATGGCAAAATCACTGTAAGAACAGATAAAGATACAGGTGTATCCCTACCCGCCTGGTCCCCCTGTAACTCTGCTCATGACATCTACTGGAGACTCACTCAAGTCCTTATCAAATGAGGTCAAAACAGTTAAATTCAAAATTAGCCTGCAGATTCCATTTACATACAAATACAGTAATTCATTTTCACAGAATATAATTACTGATAAACAGGCTAAAGATACTAGAACTGAAATGAAATGGGAGTTTACGTCCAGTTAACACATCATATAAGGTTATACTGGGGAAATCTGGGCAACCTCAGAGTGGGATGAGGATGAAGTTTCCCCATCAGATATTCCAGGTAATGAACCCACGCTTTGCAGAGGTCTGCAACTCTAAGTCTCAAGGCCAATGATCTGCCAAGGCTTTTACCACAGATACTGGAAAACACAGGGCTTTTTTTACCTTCATAAACAGGGGCCAATATTCGGGCCCTTCCCCTAGCAAAACAGACTACTTTTTTCCCTTCTCTGACTGAGAAAATTACCCTTCTTTTGCTTAACATTATTTCCCCCTCTAACTTTCTCAGCATTATTATGTTTGGGATACTTTTATAGAAGACAGTTTATCTAAAATGTTCCATTTTTTGCATATTCATGATATTTGAAAAAAAAATCTTCTATTTCTGCATATTAAATATACTGTTCTCCCTATATCTCAAAATCACATTATTTTTTTCCCCCTTTAACTAAAAATTCACGTTTTTTCACCAAGCCTGGACCACAAACCAGACTGACTAATGCTACAACAACAATAATACACCCCTCAGATGAAGGTTCTGATCATAATAATTTGATGACAAACATGTCTGTTGTTTGTTTGTGTTTCTGTCTGATTTATATTTCAGGCTATATCCATTATAGTGTTAGCACCCCACCACACAATCACTATGTTCTGACTGAATGAGTTGAGCAAATGGCGAATTTTGCAGAAGGTGGCAGAACATTTAAAACCTATTACTATTTTATATTACAACCTTTGCTTAGTTATGTGATGCATCTTACACTGGATATAGCTGCTAAAGTGATCAGAAAAATACAGAAAATGGTGATTTTTTTTCTACCCAAGGTAAGTTTACACCTAATGGACATATTTATCAAACCAAATGAACACCCTACCAGTTTTTCTGTTACTTGAATGTTTAATTGAGCCTCGAAAGATGTCGATTCAGCTAGTACTATACAATCATGTGAAAATATATGATTTAAAGTTGTGCCGATCACTGTCAAATTTCGATCCGCAATAAAAATATCCTGTTTTTTTATTATTAACTTCTGAAATTCTGAATCGTACGATTTCATCATTTTCATATTATGCGTGTTCCGGCCTTGTAGGTTTTCAAATTAGTGTGTTATTTGCCAAATACCATGTACGTTAGTGTACATGGTAAAGCATTATTGTGTACATGGGATAGGAAAATGACAAAATTTAGTGTACAGAGTCTAGTTTGAGAAATTTTATATCTCGAGAGAAAAATATGTCATATGTCTGTAAATACACTTGACCAATGTCCTAAATTATGCCACCAATAGATTTTTGTGTGATATTACTTAGAAAGTATCAAACGTACGGTGACTTTTCAAGTAAAAGTAGTAAAGACCTGATTGTAAGCAAAAATAATGCATTACATGTATTAACAAATTGATGGTGTTAGCTCTTTTTTCTCTCATTTTCGAATTAATATCGCATAAATACAAAATTGAAAGAATAGTCGATGTCCAATTAACATGTCAAGCATTGATAGCCTCAACCAAAATTTATGAAATTAAATCATTTAATATCCACAACACATGTATAACAGCCTGACAAAAACTTTCTTACTGCAATGAGTTTTTTTCCCCATATGTTTTACTACTCAAAGGATTTAATGACCATTTTGGGAGTATGGTTTTAGTGACCCCATCTTTTATTTATGTGTTATATATAAATATGCGCATAAAATATTTATCTTCGCCTTATTTCCGTTTATGTTACAAAATGCATATGATTTCTACATGATTGCAATTATGTATTTGTTTACAAGTAGCGGGTCACAATGTTAAATGATATCAAATAAAAATTTGTTATTTACTCGTAAATATATACCAATCGTCAGATAGTTGGAAAATGAATGCCTGAGTTATTAGATAATGCATGTTGTTGCGTATTCACATGTTTTTGCATACTTCATATCCTGAACCCTCGAGTGGATTTTGATAAAATTTGACAGAACGCATCAGTATGAGGTATAATTTCGCATACTGTCATCATGTTCCGGTTCGTTTTCTTATGACAGATGTATTGCCCTTACATTTTATAAAAGCAAACATTGTCTGCTTTTTATCTGCTGAACTCTTATTGAGATTTTAATAAAAATGTCTCGGGGGGGGGGGGGGGAAACATCAGAATTAAAAAAAGTTTTTCATCTTCCAAGCCCCTATTTTGGCTATGTCAGTGGCCATAACTCAGCCGTTTTAAGTGGCCATAACTCAGCTGTTGTCAGTGGCCATAACTCAGCCATTATCAGTGGCCATAACTCAGCCGTTGTCAGTGGCCATAATTCAGCCGTTATAGGTCTGACGTTTTAGAAAAAGTCCCATATCAATATCACTTATAGTTTTCAAGAAGTAGTCGCTACAAACTTATTTTTTAAAAACCTATTTTTAGATTTGGCGGCCATCTTGGATTTCACATCAACATGAATTTTTGCTAGGATCAACTAGACTTCATGGGCAACATTTCTGTAAAGTTTCACGAAAATCCATTTAGTAGTTTCATAGGAGTAGTCGCTACAAAAAAAGTTTACGGACAGACAGACAGACGGACGACGGACGCCGCACATCGGCATAAGCTCTGCTGAGTCGAGCTAAAAATTATTCATATATAGGTTTTCGAACCCCCAATATCCGTACAGTGCATCGCAACATATAACGTCAATTATTAAAGAAGTTTCAAAACTACACATGCCCGTTTTCCACACAGATAAAGTTGATATGATAATGAACAAATCTGCCGATTCAAAATTCCGATATAATACATAAAAGCGGAACAATAACAAACTATTGGCACAAACATACATCGTTCATACGTGATCAAGACACTTTGTTTTGATTATTTAAAAAAATTACGAAATATATGACACTTTTCATATATTGCTGCTTATTTCAGTAACATTCAGCTTTTTGCTCCCACTGTTGGTTTGTAAGAGTACTATATAATAACACAGGAATATAGAAATAAACTTACGTCGATCAGCAAAACATATATCAAATTTCTGATCACTTAAGCAGTTACATCCGGTGTACGATGTATCACCGTGTTAGTAGACTGCAATTTAAAATCAATTACAAGAACCAACTGCAATCAATTTCATTAAGAAATTACAACATTAAATACATGTAGCTACCATGTAAATGAATAGAAAACTGCACCATATATCACTGCATGGAGAGATCATGTTAATAGCCCCAATCCCCATCATGGCATGCAAAGCCTTTCAAGCGCTGTTTTAAGAATGATTTTTTTGAATGTGTGCAGCACACCCATGAGAGTAGTCTTTTTTTAACCCTTAGATACCTTAAACAACCAATTCTTATTTAAGTGGATATCACCTTCAACCAGACACAGTACAGTTCACTAATCCAACCCAATATGTATTGCAAACAAATCTAATGTAATGAGATACCCGCTTCAACCAGACCTAGACTTCCCTTATTCAACCCAAACCAGTATAATCCACTTTAACCAGAATGCTACACTTTCCCTATCAACCCAATATATTCAGCAAACCAATCTTGTCCACTTCAACCAGACATGCTACACTTCCCTTATTCAACACAAACCAGTCGAAGCCACTTCAATCAGACATGCTACACTTCCCTCATTCAACCACAGACATATTAATAGGTCTGTTATTCAACCCAATATGTAAATACAAACCAGTCAAATCCATTTTAACCAGACATACTACACTTCCCTTATCAACCATTATGTTTTGCAAACCAGTCTAATTCAAACCATCCAGAAATGATACAATTTCCTTATATACCAGTCATTTATATCACAGTCTACCTTCACCCAGACATGCTACACTTTCCTCATTACATTTACACACACCAGTCACTTAGATCCAATACAGCCTATGATACACAAAACAATAATATCCAAATGGTATCCAGCAAATCTCATTAAAACTTCACTTCAAAGGTAAAAGAAACACAAAGAAATTGACATTTTCCATACAAGCTCATTACTTCCTCAGACTAGACTGGAAGTTTGTGCATAATGCTCCAGCCTTATTCTGGATCAATACATGTTTGTTCTATAAATAGAACTTTCAAACAACCACTGCATTTTATAGCAATTATTAAAGGTAGTGCCCCCTAATATTACCAACATCGTGGGGTTTTATGTCCCACATGCATGCTGAGTATATTTCACAATACAGACTTGTATATGACAGTCCAATTAATGGAATATTCCCCTCAACCAGACACGCTTCTCTTCTGTTATTCAACCCAATATGTATTGAAAACCAGTCAAAGTCTAATTAAATGGTTTAGCCCTGGTCTTCGTATTAAACCAAAATTAAGAGACACTGAAATCGACCTAAATTTGATTGCCAAGTACAAAGTACCACAAATTCCACCTGGACTTTGGAAACACCAACAATTATTTTCGACCTTTGTAATAGTAACAAATCCAGTACAGACCCTACTGTCTTTCAAAGCAAATTTAATGAAATTAAATCGAAATACAGTAACTTTCAACATATATACACAGATGGCTCTAAAGATGGAGATAAGGTAGCTGCAGCAGCTGTTGTTCACAAACACAGCATAAAGAGCCGCCTGCCTGACAAGGCCTCTATCTTTTCAGCTGAACTTAAGCCAATTGAACTTGCCTTAAATTATATTCAGGTATCTGATGATGACCATTTTGTAATCTTTTCTGATTCCCTTTCATCTCTTCAAGCACTGGGTAATATGAAACATGATAACCCAGTTGTGCTTCAACTTTTAGAAAAGTACAATTATCTTATAATTGATAATGTTATTATTTTCTGCTGGCTTCCAGGCCATGTAGGAATACGTGGTAATGATAGAGCTGATAGTGCTGCCAAGGCAGCATTATATTTACATATATCTAATACCAAATTACCTTATACTGATTTTAAAAGTTGTATTAACATATATTCGTAACTCTTGGCAAGCCACTTGGGATTTGTCAGTTAACAATAAACTCCATTCAATTAAACCGTTACTCGGAGAATGGCGCTCTTCTAGTAGACCCATTCGTCGAGAGGAAGTTGTCCTAGCCCGGTGCAGAATAGGGCATACACGTTATACTCATTCATATTTATTACAAGGTGAGCCATTGCCAGAATGTATACCCTGCTTTGCACCATTAACGGTCAACACATATTGTTGGAATGTGTAGACTTTGATCCTATGCGTCAAAGGTACTACAATGTTAATACTATGAACGAGTTATTTAATACTATAGATTTTAGTCTAGTTTTAGATTTCCTTAATGAAGTCAGACTATATAAATCATTATAATGTGTTCTTATATATAATTACTTTTTTATATACCCGTTTTCGGGCATTTATTGATTTACATATATACTTTGTATTACTACCATATCATCCCTTATATTTGAATATTTTTATCTTTATATGTTCGCATTAATTTTTAAATAATCCTTCATTTCATCATCATTCAATCAGTTTTTGCGCACAATATGACCTATTTATGTGTCGACGTGCCGTAAAACACCATTCATTCATTCATTCATTCTACTCAATATGTTTTGCAAACCAGTCTAATCCACTTTAACCAGACATGCTACACTTCCCTTAATTCAGTGCAATATGTTTTGCAAACCAGTCTAATTCACTTTAACCAGACATGCTACACTTCCCTTATTCAACCAAATATATTTTGCAAACCAGTCTCATCTACTTCAACCAGACATGCTACACAACCCTTATTCAACCCAATATGTATTGCAAACCAGTCTCATCCACTTCAACCAGTCATGCTGCACTTCCGTTATACTTGACAACCAGTAATTCACAATACCCATGTTTGTAGCATGGTTGGTGACATTTCCTTCATCAAAGCATTAAATTGTTTAATTTAGGGTAACTCAAGGGGCATGCTATACCATGCTACAACTACCAGATAGAAGAAGTTAAGAGTATGGAGGACATCACAGGGCCACTCTGAAATCACAGGGTTACTAAGTACACTATGCTACAAAAAAGATAAGAGTCTGTCTCAGCTTGTTGTTTATTTACGTTTAAATAAACCAACTCACTGAGACCAGACTATCTATTACTTATGACACAATCTAATTAATGTGATATCCCCTTCAACCAGACATTCTTCAACCTAGTATGTATTGCAAACCAGTATAATCTACTTCAACCAGACATGCTTCAACCTAATATGTATTGCAAACCAGTATAATCCACTTCAACCAGACATGCTTCAACCTAGTATGAATTGCAAACCAGTATAATCCACTTCAACCAGACATGCTACAACCTAGTATGAATTGCAAACCAGTATAATCCACTTCAACCAGACATGCTTCAACCTAGCCCTTATACTTGAAAACCACATTTTATATGACATCTTTGAAAACCATTCTTCCACAATTCACATTTTATTTGACACAATCTTATAACGAGCGCATACGTGGCAGAAGGGTTAACAACGTTGCATTGTAAACCTTCGCGCCTCTCACAGCTGCGGGTTCGAATCCCACTGCGAGCTAGACTTGTGAGGAAGTGTCGATTCTTACGGATGGCATTAGGTGTACTGTACTGGTTCTAATAAGGAAACGTGGGTGGTCTGCCTCCACCACAAAAAAAATCGACCGCCATAAATAACCTTACACGTGTTGAAAATGACGTAAAACACCATACAAACAAACTATCTTGTGACAGGGATATTTTCTTCACCCAGACAAGCCTCAACCCAGTATGTAATTGCAAACCAGTCTAATCCACTTCAACCAGACATGCCTCAACCCAGTATGTAATTGCAAACCACTACTTCAACCAGACATGATGATACAATTTCCTTATACTTGAAAACCAGTCTTATACACCAGTCACACACTGCCAACCACTTAGATTCAATACAGCTTATGATACACAATACAATTCATAATATCAGAAAGGTATCTAGCAAATCACTTCAAAGGTAAAAGAAATCCACTATTTCCACACAATCTCATCACTGTGCTGACTAGACCAGTTTTGTGCATAGTGCTCCAGCCTTAGATCAATACATGTTTGTTCTAGAATGTTCTTCCACAACCACTGCATTTGTAGCAAATATTAAAGGTAGAGAGTACTGCAAAATTATCAACTTCATGGAGAAATTTTAATTTTTCATGGTGAATTATTTTCAATTCAATCAACCTTAGTTCCAATAAAGAACAGAAGAAATGAAGCATTTTCACAAATGCAACATGATCGACTCAAGCTACAATAGACAGGCCTTACAGTATAATTTCTAGTTATATATATAAATAGAAATACTAACAACTGCCAAATTTCAAGAAAATAATGCAACTCTTTTTAAGTGAGGTGATTCAATAGGCCAAACAAAACAAGAGGTCAATGACCTTGAAGCTCTACTGATAGATTTTGATAGCTAGATCAGCATTCCTGTGAAGTTTCATAAAAATCTGTCAAGTTGTTTCAGAGGAGTAGTCGCTACAGGTTGCGTACAGCTAAATATAGCTTGGCTGAAGCCCCGCCTTTTGTTGTGTACGATTCAGTACAGAAGTGAAAGTTCACAGAGTTCACAGAGGTCAGCAGATATAACTTTGAAATATTCAATATGCATTTTCAGGAAGGATAAACTATAGGTAAAATAATCCCCATCAGCTAGGATCATTAAATTAAATAAAAAAATATTTTTTAATGTTTTTGAAAATTTAACATCCATTGAAATTGCATGTCAATATTCAGTGCGGATTCAATAGTGTTTGTAAACACAGACATGTGCAGAGAGTTTGAGCAGAAAACAAGAGGCCCAAGAGGGCCTGTGAACGCTCTACTGGCTGTTATACCATTGATGAATCGAGTCGTACTACATGGTGTCTAGAGTGTACACAAGGTTTTTCAAGTATTTGACCTAGTGACCTAGTTTTAGACCCCATGGGACCCATTTTCGAACTTGACCAAAATATAATTAAGACAACATTTCGACAATGTTTCATCAAGATCGGGTCAGAAATATGGCCTCTAGAGTGTACTAGTGACCTAGTTTTTGACCCTGTGTGACCCTGTGTGACCCATTTCCGAACTTTAGCAAGCTATAATTGAGACAAATATTCTGACAAAATTGCATCAAGATCGGGTCAAAAATATGGCCTCTAGAGTGTACACACGGTTTTTCCAAAGTTTGACCTAGTGACCTAGTTTTTAACACCATGTGACCCATTTTTGAACTTGACCAAGATATAATTAAGACAAACATTTTGACAAAGAGTGTACACAAGGTTTATCCAATATTTGACCTAGTGACCTAGTTTTTAACCCCATGTGACCCATTTTCAAACTTGACCAAGATATAATTAAGACAAACATTCTGACAAAGTTGCATCAAGCTCGGGTCAAAAATATGGCCTCTAGAGTGTACACAAGGTTTTTCCAATATTTGACCTAGTGACCTAGTTTTTAACTGTATGTGACCCATTTCCGAACTTGATCAAGATATAATTAAGATAAACAATTTGACAAAATTTCATCAAGATTGGGTAACAAATATGACCTCTAGAGTGTACACAAGTTTTTTCAAGTATTTGACCTAGTGACCTAGTTTTTGACCCCACATGACCCATTTTTGAACTTGACGAGATTTCATTGAGACAAACATTCTGACAAAGTTTCATCAAAATCGGATCAAAAATATGGCCTCTAGAGTGTACACACGGTTTTTCCAAAGTTTGACCTAGTGACCTAGTTTTTAACACCATGTGACCCATTTTTGAACTTGACCAAGATATAATTAAGACAAACATTTTGACAAAGTTTCATCAAGATTGGGTCAGAAATACGGCTTCTAGAGTGTACACAAGGTTTTTCAAGTATTTGACCTAGTGACCTAGTTTTTAACCCCATGTGACCCATTTTCAAACTTGACCAAGATATAATTAAGACAAACATTCTGACAAAGTTGCATCAAGCTCGGGTCAAAAATATGGCCTCTAGAGTGTACACAAGGTTTTTCCAATATTTGACCTAATGACCTAGTTTTTGACCCCACATGACCCATTTTCGAACTTGACCGAGATTTCATTGAGACAAACAATTAAGATAAACATTCTGACAAAGTTGCATCAAGCTCGGGTCAAAAATATGGCCTCTAGAGTGTACACAAGGTTTTTCCAATATTTGACCTAGTGACCTAGTTTTTAACTTCATGTGACCCATTTTCGAACTTGATCAAGATATAAATAAGATAAACAATTTGACAAAGTTTCATCAAGATTGGGTAACAAATATGACCTCTAGAGTGTACACAAGTTTTTTCAAGTATTTGACCTAGTGACCTAGTTTTTGACCCCACATGACCCATTATAAGAACTTGACCGAGATTTCATTAAGACAAACATTCTGACAAAGTTTCATCAAGATCAGGTCAAAAATATGGCCTCTAGAGTGTACACACGGTTTTTCCAAAGTTTGACCTAGTGACCTAGTTTTTAACACCATGTGACCTATTTTTTAACTTGACCAAGATATAATTAAGACAAACATTTTGACAAAGTTTCATGAAGGTTGGGTCAGAAATACGGCTTCTAGAGTGTACACAAGGTTTTTCAAGTATTTGACCTAGTGACCTAGTTTTTAACCCCATGTGACACATTTTCAAACTTGACCAAGATATAATTAAGACAAACATTCTGACAAAGTTGCATCAAGCTCGGGTCAAAAATATGGCCTTTAGAGTGTACACAAGGTTTTTCCAATATTTGACCTAGTGACCTAGTTTTTGACCCCACATGACCCATTTTCGAACTTGACCGAGATTTCATTGAGACAAACATTCTGACAAAGTTTCATGATGATTGCATCAGAAATGTGGCCTCTAGAGTGTACACAAGCAAAAGTTAACGGACGGACGATGGACGGACGACGGACGACGGACGGACGACGGAAGACGGACAACACACCATCCCATAAGCTCTGCTGGCCCTTGGCCAGTAGAGCTAAAAATTGTCTTTTTCACACTTTCAAAGGCTTTGTGATGGAAATATCTATGAAATAAGGTAATTTAAAGAAAATCTGGTGTATAATTCTTGAGATATTAGCTGACAGGTGCAACAGGAGGTCTATGGGAAAGTATTTAGTTTTCTGCAACCTATAGGCTGGATTCTGCATATGGTAAAAGTGAAAGTAGACATACTTTTTTTTCTAACACAATGATTTGAAAGTGTGAGAAATGTTAAATTATGGTGTATTTTGACTTATCTTATAACTCTTTTCATGTTTTTTAAATATTTCTAAGTTTTATGATGCAAAATAGTTATTTTAAATTATTTCATTAAAGGTTGTGGACACAAAATTAGCCATACCTGACACCTGGTATACAAAATTGGCCTGTAATGCACATGTTTGACACAGTTAAAGATATATCTAGTAAGTTTTATTCATTTCTGAGGGCTTTGCATACGTTGTTTGGCAAAAATGTCAGTAAGCGACAATCTACATCTTTCCGAAAAGATGTCGAAAAGCCGCTTATGTCTGTTTTGAAAACGATTTTGAGGTAAACGCTGACTTTGAGTTCATCGCTTCTATACGGTTAGTGTCGATATGCAAATATTTTATGCGGTTTAATACATTTTACAAATTAAATTATTTAGTTAGCCAAAAATATGACCTTTTCTATGCTTTTTAAAAGTTTTTATTTACCCCACCCCCTTCATTTTAATGAATTTTCATGGATCTGTACTTTAAACAGTGCTTATTGGTTGCATGGTTGCATGAAAATGACCTGTAAATATGCTACAAACAATATCTAATAAAACAAATACAATAAATAGTACAGTAACAGTCAATCTTTTGTAATGAGCATATTGTAAAACATGGCATGGCCCTAAACATGGAGTTGGGGAGGATAGTCTCAGAATTATTTTTTGTCATTTTTAAACTGAAAAGTTGCATTTTCTTGATGGTTTCACATATAGAAACTGCTGAATAATGTTAATTAATTCATTTGAAGGCAGATTTTGAATATATACAAAAACTGTGGCATTTTTATGGTAAAATCTGCTATTTTGACCCCTGAAAATCACAAATATCATTTTTGAGTAGATATTATTTTCAAGATAGCTTCAACTGGTTAAACATCACATGTTGTTGATGAAATCAATTTTAAATCACTTTATTTGAAGCAAAAGATTGGAACGGTTGTCGATATATGGCATTTTGAAGATTCTGGAATTACGCGTAAAAACTGAAGGAATTTTGCCTTAGCCGAAGCTATTTTAAGTCCTCATATTTTGTCGAAAAGGATTTTTTCTAAAAAAGAATGGTTTAATTGTTCTCAGATTAAATGTATCAAAACATTTAGCCAGAAAAAATACCTTCTGTCAGGTCTGAATGTCTCTCTATAGGTTGCGTACAGCTAAATATAGCTTGGCTGAAGCCCCGCCTTTTGTTGTGTACGATTCAGTACAGAAGTGAAAGTTCACAGAGTTCACAGAGGTCAGCAGATATAACTTTGAAATATTCAATATGCATTTTCAGGAAGGATAAACTATAGGTAAAATAATCCCCATCAGCTAGGATCATTAAATTAAATAAAAAAATATTTTTTAATGTTTTTGAAAATTTAACATCCATTGAAATTGCATGTCAATATTCAGTGCGGATTCAATAGTGTTTGTAAACACAGACATGTGCAGAGAGTTTGAGCAGATTTTTTTTGTCTTTTTCACACTTTCAAAGGCTTTGTGATGGAAATATCTATGAAATAAGGTAATTTAAAGAAAATCTGGTGTATAATTCTTGAGATATTAGCTGACAGGTGCAACAGGAGGTCTATGGGAAAGTATTTAGTTTTCTGCAACCTATAAGGTGAAGTTTTTACTATATAACTCTAGGTAAACAAAGATGGCCACTGGCAGCCATGTTTATGACTGCCAGCGGCCATCTTTGTTTACATAGAGTTATATAGGAAAAACTTGTGGCGACTACTCCTCTGAAACTACTTTATGGAATTTCATGAAACTTGACAGGAATGTTGCTCTTGATGTCTAGCTGATCGTACGGGTCGGTAGGAAATTCAAGGATCAACATCTTGTCATGCTGATCATTTCAGAAAAAGTCCCATATCAATATCACTTACAGTTTTCAAGAAGTAGTCGCTACAAACGTTTTTTTAAAAATGTGTTTTTAGCCATGGTGGCCATCTTGAATTTCGACCAACCTAAAAAAAATCTGGGATCATATAGACATCAAGAGCAACATTCCTGTGAAGTTTCATAAAAATTTATCAAGTAGTTGCTACAAGTTTTTACTATATAAATCTATGTAAACAAAGATGGCCACTAGCGACCATGTTTAAAGTCGCATCGAAATAAATTTCGACAAGGATCAACATTATGTCATGCTGATCATTTTAGAAAACGTCCCATATCAATATCACTTACAGTTTTCAAGAAGTAGTCGCTACAAATTTATTTATTTTAAATCTATTTTTAGCCGTGTTGGCCATCTTGAATTTCCGGCCAGCCTGGATCACCTAGACAGCAAGAGCAACATTCCTGTTTCATGAAAATCCGTCAAGTAGTTTCAGAGGAATAGTCGCTACAAGTTTTTACTATATAACTCTATGTAAACAAAAATGGCCACTGGCAGCCATATTGTTTAACGTCGAATCAAAATAATGTTCAATTAGGATCAACATCATGTCATGCTGATCATTTCAGAAAAAGTCTCATAACAATATCATTTATAGTTTTCAAGAAGAAGTTGCTACATTTATTTTTTAAAAATCTATTATTAGCTGTGGGGGCCATCTTGAATTTCTGGCCGATCTGAAATTTTGCTAGGATCAATTAGACATCAAGAGCAACATTCCTGTAAAGCTTCATGAAAATCCGCCAAGAATTTCTAAGGAGTAGTCGGTACAAGTTTTTCCTATATAACTATGTCAACAAAGATGGTCACTGGCAGCCATGTTTAACGTCGAATCAAAACGATTTTTGACAAGGACCAACATCATGTCATGCTGATCATTTCAGAAAAAGTCCCATATCAATAGCACTTACAGTTTTCAAGAAGTAGTCGCTACAAACATTTTTTTAAAAATGTGTTTTTAGCCATGGCGGCCATCTTGAATTTCGACCAACCTAAAAAAAATCTGGGATCATATAGACATCAAGAGCAACATTCCTGTGAAGTTTCATAAAAATTTATCAAGTAGTTGCTACAAGTTTTTACTATATAAATCTATGTAAATTTCATGAAACTTGACAGGAATGTTGCTCTTGATGTCTAGCTGATCGTATGGGTCGGTAGGAAATTCAAGGATCAACATCTTGTCATGCTGATCATTTCAGAAAAAGTCCCATATCAATATCACTTACAGTTTTCAAGAAGTAGTCGCTACAAACGTTTTTTTAAAAATGTGTTTTTAGCCATGGCGGCCATCTTGAATTTCGACCAACCTAAAAAAAATCTGGGATCATATAGACATCAAGAGCAACATTCCTGTGAAGTTTCATAAAAATTTATCAAGTAGTTGCTACAAGTTTTTACTATATAAATCTATGTAAACAAAGATGGCCACTAGCGGCCATGTTTAAAGTCGCATCGAAATAAATTTCGACAAGGATCAACATTATGTCATGCTGATCATTTTAGAAAAAGTCCCATATCAATATCACTTACAGTTTTCAAGAAGTAGTCGCTACAAATTTATTTATTTTAAATCTATTTTTAGCCGTGTTGGCCATCTTGAATTTCCGGCCAGCCTGGATCACCTAGACAGCAAGAGCAACATTCCTGTTTCATGAAAATCCGTCAAGTAGTTTCAGAGGAATAGTCGCTACAAGTTTTTACTATATAACTCTATGTAAACAAAAATGGCCACTGGCAGCCATATTGTTTAACGTCGAATCAAAATAATGTTCAATTAGGATCAACATCATGTCATGCTGATCATTTCAGAATAAGTCTCATAACAATATCATTTATAGTTTTCAAGAAGAAGTTGCTACATTTATTTTTTAAAAATCTATTATTAGCTGTGGGGGCCATCTTGAATTTCTGGCCGATCTGAAATTTTGCTAGGATCAATTAGACATCAAGAGCAACATTCCTGTAAAGCTTCATGAAAATCCGCCAAGAATTTCTAAGGAGTAGTCGGTACAAGTTTTTACTATATAACTATGTCAACAAAGATGGTCACTGGCAGCCATGTTTAACGTCGAATCAAAACGATTTTTGACAAGGACCAACATCATGTCATGCTGATCATTTTAAAAAAGTCCCATATCAATATCACTTATAGTTTTCAAGAAGTATTCGCTACAAACTTGCATTTTAAAAATCTATTTTTAGTTTTGGTGGCCATCTTGAATTTCACATCAACATGAATTTTTGCTAGGATCAACTTGACTTCATGGGCAACATTTCTGTAAAGTTTCATGAAGTTCCATCCAGAAGTTTCAGAGGAGTAGTCGCTACAAATAAAAGTTTACGGACAGACAGACGGACAGATGAGCTAAAAATAGGTGTTTCCTATTGCATGCTCTAAAAAAAATAGGGTCGTTAGTTAGGCAATTTTCTTTTTTCTTTTTTTTTTTTTGAGCAAGATTTTGTGAGATTCTACATGTATTGATGTCATAAACCCCATACAAGTTAATGATACAGCTGAAAGTTGCTCTGTGATGTCAGTTTACCTTGATATATTGTGATAAATCATTGTTCAGAACAAATAAAAATTTTTTTTTTTTTTTTTTTCATTAAAAATAGGGTCGGTCGGGCGACCGGAAACACAGGTATTTTTTTTGTTTGGCTTACTATTAATACGCAGTGAAACAATGGAAAGCCACCAACTTTCTGCAATTTATATTAGTAGGAAACTGACAGATAAATCGTCTGGGTCATTCAAATTAATATTTTAATTGATGACCGTTGTGTTGACAGCCCCTGCGAAACTCAGTTCTTATACTCAAGAACAGTTCATGAACAGTTCTAGAACATTAAGAACAGTTCCTGAACTGTTCTTGATTCATTGTTCTAGAACATATGTTCTTAATATGTTCTTGAACACTTTCAAGAACTATTGAAGAACATTTCAAGAACTTTAATTTTTCTTAAGATATTCTTGAAAGGTTCTTGAACAAGTTTAGAACAGTTCAAGAACCTTTAAATAGAGAAAATGTTCTAAAAATGTTCTTGAACAATTTGAAGAGCAAATCAAGAACAGTTTAAGAACTTCAGGAGTTCCTGAACTGTTCTTAATTTGTTCTTGAACAATTTGAAGAACAAATGAAGAACCGTTCAGGAACTTCAAGGGTTCTTCAACCGTTCTTAAATAGTTCTTAACTCTAAGTGTTCTTAAACGTTAAGCGTTAAGCACTAATTAAGAAAGTTTAAACCCTTAAAGTTCCTAAACTGTTCATAATTTGTTCTTGAAATTGTTTAAGAACAGTTTTAGAATATCTTCTCTATTTAAAGTTCTTTAAATGTTCTTTAAAGTGTGAACTACATTCCTTTAAATAGGAAATGTAATTAAGATGTGCTTAAAATATCTACAAATGTGTTATCTTAATAGGAATGTCGCTACAAATCGATTACATCTGTGCAAATGTAAATATACATTAAATTAGTAAGCAAGTCACAATATTATTCACCTAATAAACTATTGTGATCTTCCATTATTAGTCACACTATTTACTGATACAGCGTTTGAAAAAGGCATTATTTTTGTAATGCTGACAGGCACAGGTATTATAATGAAATATGAAATTTCTTTGTTTTAAGTAGCTTGAAGACAACCCAAGTATACATAGATGGCTTTTGCTGGGACATGAAAACAATTATCCCTAAACTTTGTATAACAAGACATTTATTTTGTAGCACTTAAGTTTTGTGTTGATTAAATTAAAGTTCAAAAGTTTCAAATATTTTGAGTATTTCCACAAAACAACATAATTTTATTACACTATTTCCAGAACAGGTTTTTCCATAACAACCTGAATGTTTATGAATGTTGTTTAACGGCTCATCAAAACAGTATAGATTATAAGAAAAATTACAGTTCTTGAAATGCTCTCCAATAGTTCTTGAAAATGTTCAATGTTCAAGAACATATTAAGAACATGTTCTAGAACAATGAATCAAGAACAGTTCAGGAACTCTTCTTAATGTTCTAGAAATGTTCATGAACTGTTCTTGAGTATAAGAACAGGATTTCGCAGGTGTTCATCTTCATTAATTAAACAAATCAATACTACTATTAACAAACAAATATATGATCATTATTGCATGAACAGTTAAATATAATAACATTATCTGGAGTTTAAAAGCCCATGTCTTCATTTATATTTGCAAAGAAAGTAGGTAAAGAATATATGACACCTGAGTGTGATTCTGACAAAATTGCAAATAAAATGCAAACGCCATTCTTTTGAGTTTTTGGCGGTAAAATGGCAGTCCAACTGAAGATTGTGCTTGCATCATTTAATGATTAAATGTAAGTGTTTTGTGATAATACTTAAATTACTTATTGTGTCAAAACATCTTCTATATTTAATAGTTGTAATTGAAAGATGAAATTTCTAAATGTAGTCTTTAGAAACAGTATTTTAAAATGAAACCCCTATTGTCATGTGTTTTCGCGGATTGACTTTCTTTTTTTGTTGCTGACAGAAAAATGGTATTCAGCACTGCAGATATTATTTCATTTCAGTATCATATGTAACACTTCAACAAGTATGACCAGGCATTCTGAAGGTTCAATTAATGAATTGTTCTTTAACTGTTATGTAGGTTAAATTAGTGGCCAAGGGAGTTCAGGAACTGTGCAGGAACTGTTCTGGATAGATTGTTCAAGAACGGTTCTTGAACTGTGCTTCATCTGTTCTTGAGCAGTTCTAGAACGGTGCATGAACGTTAAATGAGACAAAATTTCTAGAACTTATGTTCAAGAACAGTTCCAGTACAAATCATTCTGGAACAGTTCTAGAACAGTTCCAGTACAGATAGTTCTAGAACTGTGCTTCATTTGTTCTTGAGCAGTTCTAGAACTGTGCATGAACGTTAAATGAGACAAAAATTCTAGAGGTTATGTTCAAGAACAGTTCCAGTACAGATCGTTCTGTAACAGTTCTAGAACAGTTCCAGTACAGACAGTTCAAGAACTGTTCTTGAACATAAGTTCTAGAACTTTTCTTGAACGTAAGTTCTAGAACTGTTCTTGAACATAAGTTCTAGAAAATTTGTCTCATTTAACGTTCACATACTGCTCTAGAACTGTACCAGAACAGATTAGGTACAGTTCAAGAACAGTTCTTGAACAATCTATCCAGAACAGTTCAAGAATTGTTCATGAACAGTTCTAGAAAATTTCGCAGGGGCGGGCTTTTTTTCCGAAATAGGGAAAGAGGCCCTGAGGCCTTTCAATAGGGGGAAAAAAGCACGGTTTTCGAAATAAAGGGGGAAAAAATAGTGTGATTTCAAGACATTGGGGAAACAGTGAATTAGGCAGAAATTGAAGATTTGGGTGAGCAGATATATATTAGTCTCGGCCAGCCAGACTGTATCATGCATATGTCTTACTTGCAGATATCGGTCTGGGCAGATTAGGCCAATAAAAGCGCCCACTAGCAATTAGCACAATTTATTCGCCACTTGCTGCTTCTCATAAGTTAAAAAAAAGGAAATTATTTTTAAATTAACTTAAAAATACAGTTTTTTGAAAGTCTCATTGAATCTCTCAATATCTCGCCAAAACCGATTTCAAACGTTCTATTTCCCCCAGGCCCTGGTTCTGGATCCGTGTAGCATAGAGTAACGAAGAAATCAGAAGCGGGCCGGGTGACCGGGGCTAGATATATATATGCAAAAAAAGGAACATTTAAGATAAACTTCCAAGTCATAGTGAACTGCCTATTTAAGCAGTTTTGTAGCAGTTGCTTAGCAGTTTCATCATTTATTGGCAGTTTCTTAGCAGTCCTTAACAGTCCTGATCTTAGCAGTTTTCAAAAACTGCTGCTAAGTTGCAGAAACTGTTAAGAAACTGCTAGGAAAACTGCCATATTTCTTCCTTGGCAGTTCGCATACAGTTCTCATACATCCATGCAACTTTGTAAGCAGTTCCTAAGCAGCATGACCATAAACGAAAAATTAATTATTTATCTATTGACACCAATGTGATTCTGACACAGACAATGTCTTCCTTTTAGGCTTTTTTTCAATTTTTGGAGGGAAAATGGCTCATACAAAAGACAGCAGTGCTTGAATATTTAATGATTAAAAAGTAAGTGTTTTTGCAATTATAATGCATGAAAACATCTTATGCCTTTAATACTAGTCTTGCGTTTGGACGAGGACATTTCTATACGTAGTCAGTAGAAAGAACTTGCAAAGAAATCTGTATTGTCACCTGTTTTTCGCGAAACCTATGCAATATATGAAAAGGTATCAAACAAGTAAATGTAATATGAAAAGGTATCAAACAGTAAATGTAAGTTAATTGTATGAAACTAGTACTGACATGTAGCTGATATTTTGTTTATTATTATCTGGCAGTTGCATGTATCAGCTACTTTCAATAATTTATAGTTATAGATATATAGAGATAAATCATTATATAAAATATGTTTCTGCGAGAATTGCTTTATAGTTGAATTACAAGTAAGTGTTTTTTAAATATTCTGAAGAATATTCTGAAGAATTATTATTTGACATGCGTAAAAACATGTAAATGCAGTTCTCATGTATTTCTATTATTATGCTGTCTCGAAACTTGTATTAATTATTATGCCGACTCGAAACTTGTATTAATTATTATGCTGACTCGAAACTTGTATTAATTATTATACTTGCCCCAATATGGGTGAAGTAATAAGATGCATAATGCTAATCCCAAACCAAAATTATATGCTTACATGCAAACCTAGATCTGCCTTTATTGCACATTTTATGGGCCATCACAATTTGGGTTCCATGGGAGCCCAGAATTTGCAGAAGACAAAATTACTTATCCAACCCTTTACAACATACTATAAGGAAACCAATTCCAAAATATAGTTCAGCTAGGACAAGAAATGTAAGAGATATAGACCTGTAAACACAGCTTACACGCAAAATTTGATCGCAAAATTTGATGTGAAACAGACATAATTTAAGGGCTAACAGAATTTGGGTTCCATGGGAGCCCAGGGGTTACAGGAACCAAAATTACTGAAGCAGCCCTTACGATAATGCTATAAGGAAGCTAATGGCCAAATTTGGTTGTGCTAGGGTAAGAATTGTAAGAGATATAGACTTGTAAACACAGCTTACACGCAAACCTTGATGTGGGACGCCGACGCCGACGCCAACGCCGACCCCGGGGTGATTACATAAGCTCTCTTATTCTTCGAATAGTCGAGCTAAAAAACAAAATGCCATTATATAAAAAAAAAACATCAGCTCCAAAAAGTAGGTCAACGTCATAGATGAAATACATGCGCCAAAAAGATGCACTACCCAAGACACAACTATGTTGAAATATATAAGTTTAAAGTATCTAGTGCATAATTATAGTTCATGAGAAAGTGATGTAAATGTTACAATTAAAGTTATCTGCCCTTTGCTTGGATGGTGAAGGTAAAATCCACATTTGCTTTTTGACACGTTGTGATGTACTACCCAAGAAACAACTATAAGCCTAATGCATAAAGTTTGTGAGAAAGTGACCTAAACGCAAATGTTGAAGGTAAAAATGATTAAGTTATCTGCCCTTTGTTTGGAGGGTCAAGGTCACATCCACATTTGCTTTGTCACGTTGCGATGTACCACCCAAGATACAACTATAAGCAAAGTTTGAAAGGTCTTAGTGCATACAGTTTGTGAAAAAGTGACCTAAACGCCAAAGTTCAAGGTATAAATTATAAGGTTATCTTCACTTGCTTGGAGGGTCAAGGTCACATCCACATTTGCTTTGTCACGTTGCGATGTATCACCCAAGATACAACTATAAACAAAGTTTGAAAAGTGTAGTGCATACAGCTTGTGAGAAAGTGACCTAAACGCAAATGTTGAAGGTACAAATTATTAAGTTATCTGCCCCTTGCTTGGAGGTTCAAGGTCACATCCACATTTGCTTTGTCACGTTGCAATTTACCACTCAAGATACAACTATAAGCAGAGTTTGAAAGATCTAATGCATAAAGTTTGTGAGAAAGTGACCTAAATGCAAATGTTGAAGAAAAATTATTAAGTTACCTGCCCTTTGCTTGGAGGGTCGACACATCCACATAATTTTGCTTTGTCACGTTGCAATGTACCTCTCAAGATACAACTATAAGCAAAGTTTGGAAGGTCTAAAGCACACAGTTTGTGAAAAAGCGACCTGAACGCATAAGCTGAACGTAAACATTAATAAGTTATCTGCCCTTTGCTTGGAGGGTCAAGGCCACTACCACATTTGCTTTGTCACATTGCGATGTACCACCCAAGATACAACTATAAGCAGTTTGAAAGGTCTAGTGCATACAGTTTGTGAGAAAATTGACCTAAATGCAAAAGTTGAACCTTAAAATTATTAAGTTATCTGCCCTTTGTTTGGAGGGTCAAGGACACTTCCACATTTCCTTTGTCATGTTACCATTTACCACCCAAGATACAACTATAAGATAAGTTTTAAAGGTCTTAGTGCATACAGTTTGTGAAAAAGTGACATAAACGCAAAAGTTGAACCTAAAAATTAGTAAGTTATCTAAGAAACATTTAAAAGCAAAAAAAAAAATTTTGAGGGGATTTTTTTTCTCAAAAAAGGGGAAGGGAATGGGGCCGAATTAAAACACTGTTATCATCAAAGCCTTTTTTTTAAAAAATAAATAAAGATAGTTAAACTAGAAAATAAGAGACATGGATGCCCCATTCTGCATTGCATTTTGGATACATGTATTTAAGATAGCAGTATCAATGAAGTTTAGTTTTTATAACTATATTAGTTTTAGTTACTATACTTAGCTATAGCAAGGATTTTTAACCTTTAATATAGTGGGATCGTAATTAGTTCAAAAGACTGGAGGGAATATGAAAATTTATATTTTTTTAAACCCCACATTAAAATTCATTCTTTTAAAATGAAGTTTATTTCTTCAATATCATTTTCATCACAAGATAGTAACAAGCACTACATGAACTTAACAAAGTTACAAACACAATTAATCATTCTGACAAGATTTACATTGTCAGGTTACTCAATTATGACAAGTTTGACACCTGTCACACATTTGTCTGGCTAAAAATTGTCAAGTACAGAAAGTTGATTAAACAAAAATTCAATTAAAAAAAAGGTGCACATGAAAGACAGGTCCTAGCACGCGAGACAGGTCCTAAAATTGCAGAAATAAACATCTCTCATGCCGTCATAGGAAGTTCACACAAATTGTTAAGATCAGTACAAGGTTGTGTTACCTAAGGTTCCAGCGTTTTTTTTCCCAATTCTGAGGAAAATCGCGCGTTTTTTCCCAATTTTGAGAAAAATCGCGTGTTTTTTCCCAATTTGACCGGTCACGGACCCATTCCCAAAATGGTGAAAAAAACCCGCTGGGTTCAACTAAAAGGGCAGTGACTGGTCGACCGGTCATGAGGTGTTATTAACCTACCAACTGATATGCAATATGATATGGTGACCCCACGCTTCACACAACTGTTGGGATGGAGTGTGGGGGAGTTTGGGGTCACCAAATCAAATTGGTAGATTTCGTAGTACTTATTTATAGGTATGTAAAGTGATGTACCTTACAAAGCTAACAAATAAAACACTTTCTACCTTAATTGGTACATTCTGATATAAATGTCATCCTTTTATTCGGCTGCCACAGCGTCTGTAGCATGCAATATTTCCAAAAACTAAATAACGACCCAGTCAAATGGTAGACAAACAATTTATGCCAAAGAAATAGTATCTTTTGAGTATTAAAACAGTCGGCTTTCAGTTTTAACCAACAAAGTTTATATAAGAATTTCGAAAACTTTTGTAGACCAGGTCACGAAAATTCCACTTTTCGCTCGCCATGACGAGTGCTCATTTATATAGGACAAGTAGAAATTCAGACAATTTGTTTAAGCTATCATTTTGACCATTCAAAAATTACATACATGTAGGACAAGTAACTCAGAAACAAATGTTCCTGCCCTGTAGAATAACATATACACACAGTACTATGTGCTGATGAGCTGGTACACAACACTTCTCTTAGATCAGGTAGTTGTTTGATATCATTACCTTGCACACAAAAAAACTCTCCACTACCTGCTGCCTCTCTTTTGATCTCAATGAAAAAAAATAATGTTGCAAAACTTGTTAACATTTACATTAAAATACATACTGATTGATCTATCAAACAAACTGTCAAGGTACCATTGTAATAATTGTTAAGTACTAGTGTGTCATTTCATTGGCAAATCTTGAGATATTGCAGCAGTTGCTCATACAGTCATTCATACATCATGTTAAAAAACTTGTCATTTGCAAGGTCTTCCACAGAAATAATTCAAGGGATAGGGGAAATTAAATTTGAATATCATGGGGAGGGTGTGGGAGCGAGTTACCTTCCAGCTACTAATCTGTTTTGGGATCATGATTTGTTTAGATGCAAAGTATATAAATTTTAACAGTAAATGAAAAGATTTTATTTAGTATATCCTACAAGGAGCTATTGGTAGTTGCATGTTTACTGGTATTTTTAAGGCAGTGTTCATTCTGGAGGGCGACATCGGCGACAAAGGCGCTTTTTCCTCCGTGGCTTCGCTTTTTTTTAAGCCGACGGCGAAGTTTAAGTCACTTCACTTTTTCCCCACCCTCAAGCAAAGTGTAACCAGTCCTTTAATTGACCTGTTGTTTATGTCTCAGGACAGGCGGACATCTCTGGGAAGGAATTATGCTAATTGCTTTGATGGATCACAGCAGAAAGCCTGCGAGGAGCATACTTTCCTACAACTATGATATCCCCCCGAGGCAATTTTCGCACCTCGCCATTTTTTGTTTACAAATTAGACTGTACAGGGAATACACACGCCTTATCCAATGAGATTGCGTATAGCTGAACAATTGACCAATCGTAGGTTCCGTTACAGTGAGACAGTTGTGTGTTAAAAACGTGATCGAAACGAAACAACAATCTGAAGTTAATTGACCTGAGGTGATTAAATGATACCACCGAATAATGATTAGCGTTGTGTTTTCTTAATTGTTTGATAAAACGGACCTTTTGGCATTCCAAACAAACAAATGCATGAAAAAGAGTTAAAAATAGATGATATTTCTACTGAATTTTCGGCAATATTTTACTTCCGGAAAAGTGCGGTGTCATAGTAGTTCGGATAGGTACATAAGTTCGGATGGAGGAAAAACATGTTTTTATTAAATATTGTTTTTAGCTAATACAAATTGGGAAACAAAGCACATACATTGGTCTTATAGGTCTTAATGAGGAATAAGCCTTTTAGGAAAAAGTTTGAGAATCATAATTACACCCTTCATAGAACTCCATACAAAATGATAGAAATATGAATAAATAAAGATACAAGCAATATATTATATTAATTCTTCTCTCAGTCCTTCCTTCTATAGTTACAGTATAATAAGTAAAGAGTGCCTGTGAGTCTGAATAAAATTAATAAACACATTTAATTTGAAACAGCTAGCATGCTCTTAAATAATCAAAAGTTATAACCAATAGGGTGTATACATGAATATCAGTTAATAATTAAAAATAACCGATTGCGCGCTTAATTTAAAAGATCGTGTCTCCCTCACTTCTCCTTATTTTTTGGTCACTTCTCTCTATTTTCTTTGGAGGGAGAAGTCACTTCTCCCAAAAATCCAGGCCTAGATTGAACCCTGTAAGGACAGGGAGATCAAAGGAGATCAATTAAGAAGTAGGGGGAAATTAGATTGACGAATTAAAGGGATAGGTGGAATATGCTCTTAAATGCCGTATGTTTGGTCTAGTATTACAGTCACCATGAAAATACATATATTTAAAAACGAATTATAAATGAAAAAGACATTTAGATTTTTACAATACCTGAAGCAACTATTTACTGCAAGAAAATGTTGAAGTGACTTACCCTTGTTCTCCTTTGCCTTTCGCGTGGACTGTTGCCTAGCAGGTAGAGACTCCTTCTCAATCTTTGCATCCTCCCCGGACGAATCGGCTCCTTTGAACGGCTCCTTCAGACCAAATGTTTTTGTTTTCTCCTTCGACCGTTTCTTAGATTTAGGAGACCTTTTAGTCCTTGATTTGTTTTTCGCATTCTCTTCCGCCTTTTTCACCTTTGTAAGGTTTATTTTCATAGTCAATCCACCTGATTTATTTGTACTGAATTTCACCTTATCATTATCACTCCCGAGAGACGAGATAGCGTTCTGAACAGCACTATTGTCGTTATCATCCTCATCATCTGAGAAAGTAATCACCGAATTCGGCAGCAGCTTAGACTGTTCCGACGACTTAGCGGTATTAACATGATTATCACTTATTTTAGTATCACTGCTGTCTTTTTGCACAGGTTTAGCACTTTCCGCGGGTGGGTCCACCCTCCGGGGCCGCCGCGGTTCGGGGATGTACTTTGGCAACTGAGGCTTGTTGTGAATAATGGCACTACTCATGCTCGACAAAGTCTCCGGTTTCTTTCCTTGTAAAAAGTTTAAGAAAGAATCCATGAACGAGGACCCTCCACCAGCATTTTTAACAACCGGTTTAGGATTAGCGGGCGGCGGTTGAGGTGGTGGCTGTTCTAACGGTTGTTTGTAATTGTTATTTGTATGCCTATTCATATTGGAGTCTGTTTTCTCAGTAAACGGCCTAGCCAAGTGAGACAAATCGTCGTCTTGATCGGCCTCGACCTTCACAGTGAGTGCAAAATAAGGCATCTTGTCAACACCCTCGCCATTGCCTTTAAACCTCTTATCAGGGGACGTATCCCGAGGGTAAGATGATTCATCCATTAAACTAGAAAATGCTGCTTCGTCTATCGTTGAAGGCTGACCTCCAACAGCTTGATTTGAACTTCCCATGTCCATATTTAGCACACTATTTGGACTCACAAACTGCCCTCCGTAAGGATTATTAACATAGACACCCTCCCCATACATGTCATTACGTCGCATATCCATTTCCAACTGACTCGTGAAGGACTCTTGCATTCCGTAGGCCGACATATCCGATCCGCTATACTCCATTAGATTCTGGTTCGAGAACACGGCTTCGCGACTCATTTCTAATGCATCTGAAACGGAATATGACATGCTCGACTGAGAGGTAGTTGTTGGTTGGGAGAAACCTACCATCATTTGGGACTGCTGGGGAGCTACACTTTGGTTAGGCTGAAGAATTAAATTAGGGGATGGTTCATTCCTTGAATAATTTGACTGGTTTTGACCTTTCCCGTAGGACTGATTCATTGGCGTGCTCATCAGCGGTGAACTGCCTTGCCCACTGTCAGTTAAATTTGCACTACTATAAGCCTGCTGCTGCTGGTTTCTACTGTTTTGCATAAATGCCTGCTGATTAGCTATAGTATACTCATTGCCATTGCCTCGTTGAGCCATGTCTGGTGAGTTTGTGAATGGTTGAGGGCTATACCCCTGTCCTATATTGTCAGTTTTCATCTCATTAACATTTAAAGTGTCTTTCTTTTTACGACTCCTACTCTTCTTGGGTTTGGTTGTGGAATCAGCAGGAGCCTGAACAGGGGGCGGGGCTTGCACAATATTTGAGCTCGCCATCGAGGCTTGTGGGCTCCCAATCTGCATCTGCGGGCTTCCACCCACGCTAATTGACGACTGCTGTGGGCTCTGCTTCATTTGCGGCATCTGACCGTTCTGTGCGTTGTACAGGTCCTGATTTGACAACTGCTTCTGTTTATGCTGCATCTTGTTCTGTCGGTCTGGAATCATGGGAGGTGGACGTTTTTGTATGGTTTGTGCATTACTGACGTCAAGTTTTCTTTGGGTTGAGCTTATGGATGCAAGGTCTTGCAGCGAGATGTACGACTCATTTTGCTGCGTGTGATGGTCTGGAGTTGCAGGACTGACGGCTTCGTAATTCATAGTGTCTGTGGTTGAGTATATTACCTCTTCGGACTTCGCTTGATATGGTTGACTATACGCAAACATATTTCCCTGACTGGATACCGGGGTTAATGACTGACTGCGATGATCATAGACAGACTGAACAGGAGGTGACTTAGTGCTTCTCGTAGGAAACATTTCGGAACCGGAGTAGGGATTACGCTGTACGGGATGTGTGGTCTTTGAGCTGTGAGCTGGTGGCGGGTTTAATGGAGGGTGACTGGTTAATGCGTGAGATGAGGCATAATCTGCGGCCGACAGTTCTGCTGGGTATGCATACTGATTCTGAGCATGTACAAAGTTTGACAGACCCCATGCTTTCTGGATATCGAACGAGGCACTTTGAGAGGTGGCCGTTGTGTAGGAACCATCTTTAAGTAGCCCTTGATCCTGAGTATACATGGGCTTTGATGATACAATAGTACTGGGCTGTGATGTCAGCCGCAGGGCAGCGTAAGGATCAACGAAGGTTGGCTGCCCAGTAAGTGTTTTGTATGCCCCCTCGGCAGCAAGGTTCTGTAGATGGGTATCTTGGATATTGGAGGTGTGAAGTGCATGGCCCGCATATCCTGGCAGTGGTCCGAATGAACGGGCTGCAGCGGCTGCTGCTGTTGTCAGGGGAGAATGTGAGGTAAATGCTGTACCAAATCCAAGCCCTGAAAGAAAAGCAAAAATATACGTTACCATTCACATACTACAAAAATGTGTTTGAATGCTTCTTCAGATATATGTAACTTACTGTGTAACAATCCGACCTCTATAACTACTATATAAATGCCGTAACCAGCCAGGCCATTGTTATCGTTGCTCCTAACTTAATTTAGGCACATTCAGTTACGGGTATTTTAAGTACCCTTGAAGATATCTAGATTTTTGATCGGCATACATGTATGCATTATTTTATTACCTCAAAACATGGATAGAGATTGGAATACCGGGTTTGTAGTGAAATTTTGCGTTTTAGTTTCTTTAAGTAGATGTATGTTCAAGTGGTTTATGTGTTAGACTAAATAGATGTATGTGTAAGTGGTTTATGTGTAGACTAAACAGATGTATGTGTAAGTGGTTTATGTGTAGACTAAACAGATGTATGTGTAAGTGGTTTATGTGTAGACTAAACAGATGTATGTGTAAGTGGTTTATGTGTAGACTAAACAGATGTATGTGTAAGTGGTTTATGTGTAGACTAAATAGATGTATGTGTAAATGGTTTATTTGTAGACTAAACAGATGTATGTGTAAGTGGTTTATGTGTAGACTAAACAGATGTATGTGTAAGTGGTTTATGTGTAGACTAAACAGATGTATGTGTAAGTGGTTTATGTGTAGACTAAACAGATGTATGTGTAAGTGGTTTATGTGTAGACTAAATAGATGTATGTGTAAATGGTTTATTTGTAGACTAAACAGATGTATGTGTAAGTGGTTTATGTGTAGACTAAACAGATGTATGTGTAAGTGGTTTATGTGTAGACTAAACAGATGTATGTGTAAGTGGTTTATGTGTAGACTAAATAGATGTATGTGTAAGTGGTTTATGTCTAGACTAAATAGATGTATGTGTAAGTGGTTTATGTGTAGACTAAATAGATGTATATGTAAGTGGTTTATGTGTAGACTAAATAGATGTATGTGTAAGTGGTTTATGTCTAGACTAAATAGATGTATGTGTAAGTGGTTTATGTGTAGACTAAACAGATGTATGTGTAAGTGGTTTATGTGTAGACTAAACAGATGTATGTGTAAATGGTGTATGTGAAGACTAAACAGATGTAAGTGTAAGTGGTTTATGTGTAGACTGAATAGATGTATATGTAAGTGGTTTATGTGTAGACTAAACATATGTATGTGTAAATGGTTTATGTGTAGTCTAAACAGATGTATGTGTTAGTGGCTTATGTGTGGACTAAACAGATGTATATGTGTAAGTGGTTTTTGTTTAGACTAAATAGATGTATGTGTAAGTGGTTTATGTGTAGACTAAATAGATGTATGTGGAAGTGGTTTATGTGTAGACTAAATAGATGTATGTGTAAGTGGTTTATGTGTAGACTTAATAGATGTATGTGTAAGTGGTTTATGTCTAGACTAAACAGATGTATATGTGTAAGTGGTTTATGTGTAGACTAAATAGATGTATGTGTAAGTGGTTTATGTGTAGACTAAACAGATGTATGTGTAAGTGGTTTATGTATAGACTAAATAGATGTTTGTGTAAGTGGTTTATGTGTAGACTTAATAGATGTATGTGTAAGTGGTTTATGTCTAGACTAAACAGATGTATATGTGTAAGTGGTTTATGTGTAGACTAAATAGATGTATGTGTAAGTGGTTTATGTGTAGACTAAACAGATGTATGTGTAAGTGGTTTATGTATAGACTAAATAGATGTATGTGTAAGTGGTTTATGTGTAGACTTAATAGATGTATGTGTAAGTGGTTTATGTCTAGACTAAACAGATGTATATGTGTAAGTGGTTTATGTGTAGACTAAATAGATGTATGTGTAAGTGGTTTATGTGTAGACTAAACAGATGTATGTGTAAGTGGTTTATGTATAGACTAAATAGATGTTTGTGTAAGTGGTTTATGTGTAGACTAAATAGATGTATGTGTAAATGGTTTATGTGTAGACTAAATAGATGTATGTGTAAGTGGTTTATGTGTAGACTAAACAGATGTATGTGTAAGTGGTTTATGTGTAGACTAAATGTATGTGTAAGTGGTTTATGTGTAGACTAAATAGATGTATGTGTAAGTGGTTTATGTGTAGACTAAACAGATGTATGTGTAAGTGGTTTATGTATAGACTAAATAGATGTATGTGTAAGTGGTTTATGTGTAGACTAAACAGATGTATGTGTAAGTGGTTTATGTGTAGACTAAATAGATGTATGTGTAAGTGGTTTATGTGTAGACTAAATAGATGTATGTGTAAGTGGTTTATGTGTAGTAGACTAAACAGATGTATGTGTAAATGGTTTATGTGTAGACTAAACAGATGTATGTGTAAGTGGTTTATGTGTAGACTAAATTGATGTATGTGTGAATGGTTTATGTGTAGACTAAACAGATGTATGTGTAAGTGGTTTATGTGTAGACTAAATAGATGTATGTGTAAGTGGTTTATGTCTAGACTAAATAGATGTATGTGTAAGTGGTTTATGTGTAGACTAAATAGATGTATATGTAAGTGGTTTATGTGTAGACTAAATAGATGTATGTGTAAGTGGTTTATGTGTAGACTAAATAGATGTATGTGTAAGTGGTTTATGTGTAGACTAAATAGATGTATGTGTAAGTGATTTATGTGTAAACTAAATAGATGTTTGTGTAAGTGGTTTATGTGTAGACTAAATAGATGTATGTATAAATGGTTTATGTGTAGACTAAACAGATGTATGTGTAAGTGGTTGTTGTGTAGACTAAATAGATGTATATGTAAGTGGTTTATGGGTTAGACTAAACAGATGTATGTGTAAGTGGTTTATGTGTAAATGGTTTATGTGTAGACTAAGATGTATGTGTAAGTGGTTTATGTGTAGACTAAATAGATGTATATGTAAGTGGTTTATGTGTAGACTTAATAGATGTATGTGTAAGTGGTTTATGTGAAGACTAAATAGATGTATGTGTAGGTGGTTTATGTGTAGACTAAATAGATGTATGTGTAAGTGGTTTATGTGTAGACTAAGATGTATGTGTAAGTGATTTATGTGTAGACTAAATAGATGTATATGTAAGTGGTTTATGTGTAGACTAAATAGATGTATGTGTAAATGGTTTATGTGTAGACTAAACAGATGTATGTGTAAGTGGTTTATGTGTAGACTAAATGTATGTGTAAGTGGTTTATGTGTAGACTAAATAGATGTATATGTAAGTGGTTTATGTGTAGACTAAATAGATGTATGTGTAAAGTGGTTTATGTGTAGACTAAATAGATGTATGTGTAAGTGGTTTATGTGAAGACTAAATAGATGTATGTGTAGGTGGTTTATGTGTAGATGTTTCAAACACACAACTGCAAAGTAACAAAACTTTAAAAACAAGTTATTTTATTAATGGCGACACAAATGTAATGAACTGGAAAAAAAAGAATATGACTTTCTTTTTTTTTTAATGAAAGGTAAACAATGCTAAAACGCAAATAATCTTTCTCTTTTCAAAAAGGAGCCACATGAGCAGCATTTAAAGACAAGGAATGTCAATTTATTTCTAAGAGATCATGTACTAACCTTGAGAGAGACCTGCTGCCTGCTCTGACAGTAATGAGGAAATGTCTTGACCTGCATATCTGCTCGACAGAGAATTTCTGTAAAATTCTGGATCCATCTTCTTCCTACTTAAATCATTCTGAAAAAACATGAATACAATAATTATATTTACATTAAACAGAATGAGTTGAACTAATTGTAAACTAGAAGACCATGCATGGCCTGCACGTCAAGCCCTATGGGGAGGTACATGCATTCCAGATTGGATTATTTTTTAATTTGACCAACACCAATGTCAATCCCATGAGATATTCCTTACATGCTTAGCATTTAATTTATGTCATTAACAGTGGGGGAACGCATAGTTGCGGAGACCAGAAGTGACCTATATTTCGTCCAAAGTACTGTAGGTCACAGCGACTGACAATTGTGCGATTTTAAATCATACACGTATAAGGAACATTCTTGAGTTTGGTGAAAATCCTGCACAAGATATGCATAATAAGACCAGACATGACCTATATTCTGTCCAAAGTAGATGTTAGATTTATATAAGGAACATTCTAGTGGAGTTGGGTGAAAATCCTGCAAAAAAAAGTAACAAAATAATTCGTCCATAGTAGGACACACAGCGACCCAAAAATTTTCATATACTGATAAAAATAAGTTTAGCAAGTAAATAACATATATATCCCGTTTCTAGGATATGTGTAGAAAGGGTCATGGGCAATATAACTTATATAATTATCAGTTATATTAATGGAAAAGGTCTCAAAAGAAATATGCGAAAAAAACAATAGCAATTTGTGGTACTCTACATGTTTTAGGCCTAAAAAAAAAATGTGTGTGTTTCCAGATCGACCCTACTTTATCACCGCCGACCCTAAATATTTTTAGCAGAAAAAAAAAATATATTAAAAAAATATATATTCAAATGATAATTTTATTAGCCAGAGTTGTTAAGCATCATATCTGGATTGCAAAGGTTATTAAAAAGTTGCCTTAGTACAAAAATGGCATAATATATGCGAACAATATATAAAAACAAGAGCTGTCGGAGAACAGAGCAGCTCGACTATTCGATTTTTCGGAGAATAATAAATTTATAGCTAGTATATACCATCAGAAAACAAGGCTACAACAATGTGGGGTGGGGTTGGGAGCACAACATAACTATGTGTAAGAACTGACCAAAACTACACAGAAATATGTAAAAAAAAAAGAAGCGAGTTTTGAGTGGGGTGCGGGTGGGAGAGAGGCGGGGGTGGATGATGGGGGCAGTGGGGGTGGTGAGGGCAACATATATGTGTAAGAAGCTATGTAATAATTCACAAAAACAAAAATATGAAGAAAAAAAAAAAAATCGAGTTTGAGTGGGGATGGGGTAGAGGCGTGGGTGGGGGGGGGGGGGGGGGGGGGGGGGGGTGGGGGGGGGGGGGGGGGGGGGGGCTGATGGGGTGAGAGGGGTGGGGGAAGGGGGGTTGCAACATATATTTGTAAGAATTGACAAAAGCAACACAGAAATAGGTCAAATAGTTTCAAGTGGGAGTGCGGTGGGGTGGTGGGTGGTGTGGAGCGGGGGTGAGGGTGAGAGGCAGGAGTGGGTTGGGGGGGATGGGGGGGTTGATGGGGCAACATATATGTGTAAAAATTGACTAAAACAACAAAGAACTATGTAAAAAAAAAAAGTTTCAAGTCTGGGGCGGGGGGTGGTGGTGATGGGGTGAGAGGCGGGAGTGCGTTGGGGGTTTGGGAGGGGGTGGGCAACATATGTGTGTAAGAATTGACTAAAACAACAAAGAAATATGTAAAAAAAAATCAAGTGTGAGGCGTGGTGGGTGGGGTGATGGGGGGGGGTGGGGGGGGGGGGGGGGGGGGAAGGGATGGGGTGAGAGGCAGGGGGGGTTGGGGGAGGGGGGGGGCGGGCTGCAACATATATGTGTAAGAACTGACAAAAGCAACACAGAAATGAGATTTAGATGCATTTTTAACCCTAACCAACTTGGACACATATTGATCGAATGCGATATGATCCTGGTCTTCGTTTCATTTTTATTGAAAAATACAAATTAATCTTAGTTTCATTCATACCCGCATGGGAAAAATCCTGCAAGGAAGGAAAACAATTTGCATGTGGTAGCGGAGACCAGACATGACCTATATTTGTCCAAAGTGGATCACAGTGACTCGAAATTTTGCACATGATGCAATCTGCATATAAGAAATACTCTGGTGGAGTTCGGTGAAAATCTTGCAAGAAAGAAGCAAGCTACACATGTCATAGCGGAGACTTTCGTCAGAAACTTGCACATGATGTAAGATGCATATAAGGAACTTTCTGGTGAAATTTGGTGAAAATCCTGCAAGAAATGAAAAAGACATAAATAAATGAGGTTAGATGCATGCAGTGTTTCCGCGAGAGCGCGTTTCTTGCGTTTTTGACGCACTAAAATGATCGGTGACGCGACATAAATCAGCTTGTGCATTTTTCGTGACGCAATGAAATTGACTAGGCTAGCAATGAAATACCCGTCAAATTATCGTCGTAACACTTTCTTGAAAAGCTTCAAATGTAAGGAATCACGACTGAACTTATTTCTATTTACATCTTGGTCTTTATTTAGAACAGGAAAAACTAATACCTGTACTTCCGTGTTATTGTCATCGTCATATCGGTCATATTATATCTTATAATTTCATTTCAATTTACTTTATTATGCTAATCAGAATTAGGCTTTTGTTATGTTTCATTATGTTGTTCATTTTGCAGTGATTATAATGCCATCTTTGTGGCCCATGATTGGAAAATCTTGGTCTATTTTTAGAACATGTTAAACTTATGTCTGTACTTTCCGCGTTATAGTCGTCATCATATCGATTGCGTTTATAATGTGGATCTGAGTAGGTAAACGCTTATATAAAACACTAGCAAATAAAAACGCGTAGATGATCATGATACGGCCGCTAAAATGGCAGACAAACCCAAAATGAAACATAACGCCGGTTAACTTCCTTTTTTTGATGACCAATCCACCGAAGATGTCTAATCAACTAATAATACATGTCTATCTGACATCAGTCATGGTCTATTCATCAAAATGCATGTCCAAAAAATATGACCCCTATATTTACAAAATGACCCCCAGTTTATTCTATAGGGGGACCTGCAGAAACACTGTGCATGGACAGACTAACGGACGGAAACACATACACCCGGATAACATTGCGACTGCTATCTTGAGATCCTTCAAACAGGCTCGACAAACGAGTGGAACACAAAAATCACACATCTGGGCTACATAGGTACATTTAATCTGATACTTAGTGTGGTGTTGCGGCTATTGTCATAATGTGTATATGTATCTGAAGTTTTAAACATTTAAAAATTGTGCCTCATGCAACTCGCAACTTTCCGGCAAGGTTTCTGAAGACAACGAAATGCTCACATACACAAATTACCGTAGTCTTTCAATTAACTTAACCTTTATGTCCATACATAAAACTCACCAAAGATAGGGACATTGCCCTGATCTAGAATATTATTGTAACCACTACCTGTATTTTTCATTTGTGTAGCCATTATTTACCCCTCAATTTTAAATATTCCAAACAAAACACTTGGTGTCAATTAAAACCCAGTATTCGGTGGTATCCTTTATCACCCCCAAATGTTACCCTCTATTTATTTAAACTGTTTTTTTTTATTGTAAACAACACTCTCTCAATATTGTTATGTTTTGGTTATACTTATAGAAGTAAGTTTATCTTAAATGTACCTTTCTCACCTTTAAATGTAAAAAATTGCCCCAGAGGAACAACCACTTGACGTGAATGGACTCTCAGAGCAGGGTAAGAAAATTATTTTGCACACATGTCTTCAATTTCTGCCTAATACACTGACTTCATGAATGTGTACCAGGGTACTTGTTGAATTCATACACGGTACATTTTTGTAAGTTTGGGGCTTAGCATTATTTCCCGGCACATTTAAGGCTGTATATATGACGGTTGAATTTTTAGTGGTGGAGGCAGATCACTCGCTTATTTCTGGGTAGTAATAAATACCTCATGCCATCCATAAGAATCAACACTTTCTCACAGGTTGAGCTCCCAGTAGGTATATTTGTGAAAATAGAATTAGCTCAAGGTTCATTTGTGTTTACACTAATGTATTGGGAGCAGTGATTGGGAGGTACACTGTACAAACAAGGTGTCAATACACGAAATTAGGTTGAATTAACCGCTGTTGTTGACACCGTTTTTAGCACATATTTAGGCATTAAACAGACCTGTTGGCAAGGTCTATATCAGCTTCAAAATTCAAAATTACACCTTTTAAAGTCCAGACTCTATTGTGCCCATCGCGTCAGGTATACCTTGACGTGTTCGTTGGCGGACGGGCTATAAACCTTAGAATTACACACACACACACACACTGTACAAACGATATAACTTTTTCAGAGTGTTAAATCTGAACTATAATCTGGAATAAGCACTGGTTGGGTGGGGAATTTAAGGCATCAAACAATACCATAACATTCACAATATCTAAGATGAGAGAATGCAATCAAAAACTCATACTACTTCTGGGAAAATCGCTCCATAAAATTAAAAGTACGTGAAGAAGTTCCGTTTCAACTTGAAATTCGTGTTTTGATTGCTACGTTTTTCAATGTTTACATTTCTTGATAGTGCTATTTCCTCACCACCTAAGACGATATTATGTACATGCTGTAGTTCATAGCATGTAACTAAGAAGTATTAACAGTTCTGTAAACGTTATAACAACAAACACACTGTAAAATATAAGAAACGAACAAATATTTCTTGACAACCTGGGAATGGGTTCTTGTCGAACTAGCGCCATTTTGGATCTTTCCCAGGGTGCAACAGATCGTGTCCTGTTTTTATCGTATTATATATTCTTTCGCTACATTTTAGTTTCATGTTTGAAATTCGACATTATTCAGCTCAAAAGTATCACAAGACTGTTTGAAATAATAGGATAAATTCAAGAAAATGAGTAATTTTCGGGAAACACCTGGGCGGAAAGGCAGATCTAGACACAATTGCGCATGCGCACTGACGCCGATTTATTGAACTAGAAGTCGCATGGAAGATGGACGGTATGAAAATTACAAAAACAAGAGTTTTATCAAATATTTATCATTCCTTTTAGTTATAGTATTTTGTAAGATCCCTTTTCAATACACGGTCTTATCAGTCTTTCTTATTCTCTTTGCAGTACTTCGCTCATGGTGGGAAGTTCCGAGCATTGCACATTTTTGCTCCCTCTTCAGAAGTGCATTCGATTTGACAGATTTTGATATCGAGGTATTTATTTCAAATCTACATATATTTTAAAGTTAATTGACGCCGCTAATGCTTTAAGTGTTAACCATATTCTATTTGCATTCTTACTGTCTGTTTTGCTGTGGATGCCATGGCATAAAAAAAGCTATGATCACTGACTTTTCAACTGGATTTTTTTTTGTTTACCAAAGGGAGATAATTAACATGGTCAAAACATGATTGTGTCCCCTTTGTATATGTATGTATGTTTAAGTCTATATGAAACTTTTATGAAAATAAGAATAATTTTTTAGCCATGAGTATCACGTGATCGTTGGGCGATCAGATTCATTCGAGGCGTCTGAGCAGTGTTGATAATGCATCATATGAAGCAGTTGGAGATTCTATTTTAATAATTGTTAGTCATTACTCGCATAAAAAGAGCATTATCAAAAAACAGAACAAGCTTTTTGCGGCTTCTCCAAAGGATTGATTGTCCAAAAACCTTTGCTCTTCATGATCTTCGTCAATAATCGCCAGTCCAGACCATATGCAGGGCTTTCCCCAAGATTTTTTTTAAGGAGTGGTGGCATTTTTTGCGGAAGAAGGGGGATGGGTGCCCAATTCCCCTGTCAATTTTTTTTTAAATGCCAGTTGAAGGGAAGAGATTTGGCGTATTTTATATTTTTATTTCAAAATCTTTTAATAAAAAATGCTAGCAAGTCACTTTCTGACATAATAAAAGACATCTCATAGCACGTATATAATCACTGAAACAGTTTCTGACACAGAACAATCTATTATTTAACTTATATAGCACATTCAACGTAACACTTTCTTATACTGTAGTACAAACACTGTTTGCTGTCAGAGCACTTTATTAAGTTCACAAAGCAGAACGCCTGGTCTTTTCCCCATACCATGTGTCAGTTAAAAAATCAGTTAAATATGCTACCTTAATTATTTGATTTTGAGTTATTATTAAATAATTACAAAATATCTGCCTCATTCATTATACTTACCGACAAAGCTGACGATTTAAATGTTGATTAGTGTTCGTAAATTCATTCTACTAATACACGATAAACGTTCAATTCAGTTATCCATTAAAACTCATCATTTATCCCCATGCGCCGTTACAAATACCAATCAACGATACTGCTCTCTTTTAATCTTGACCAATTTTAATTAGCGGCACTCACTCCCCCAATGATCTTTTGTTTACTTAACATATACCCTGCCAGACATAACACAAGCCGTGTGTATTTAATACCACGTGACTGCCTTTACTGCATCAACGCGCGTCATAGCTTCAGGCAGTTTACACACAGCCATGTAATATCAGCTGTTTAGGAAGGGAAAACTTGAAATGTTGATAGGATTAAGGGATCGCGGCAACTGATTTAAAGCATCGCGGCTACATTAAGTCGTGGCGGTAAGTCACTTTCTGATTTGAAGGCGGCACCGCCACGCCTTAAATGGTTGGGGAAGGCCCTGATATGTAACTGCATAAACACAATTATTTGCCAATGCCTGCATCATCGTTATGACTTCCACATTCTAAAGTTTACTTTAAACATAGACCTACATACACTTGATTTGAAACAAGTCTTAAAATCTAATTTATCCGCCGAATAATAATTTACCCATGAATACTTGCACAGACAGGTAAGTTTTGTTCGCGCATGCCTTACGAATTGATCAAATTAATTTAAGAAAATGTAATATATACATATCGTTGTTAATATATATATAGAACATAAGTTAGATGAATCATTTAAAGATGATATGAGAAATAATTCTTTGTACTTTATAGCGATGTCTGTTTAGCCTTAATAGTTACAAACTTAATAACATATCCTTTCGTTTGATCGTATGCGAACTGCAACAGGGATGTGAATGTTCTAAAAACAAATTTAGTCATTTAGTGTTGTATAATTTATTATTATAAACTAATGTAAATTATCCCTTGGTTTATTTTATATGTAAGGCTAGCATATATTTGCAGGTCATCAACTTACATAAGTACACATTTTATGAAAGCAGACACTGAAAATCATTGCAGCATAAGATAGGATGTGCAATTTTTTTATTTTATGTAAAGCCGAGAATAAGATAGGTCAATACATAAATACTAAATTTATTTGATTTGTAACCGGAGGCCCCGGGTTCAATCCTCCATGGTGCCACTGAGTTTCGTCTGTGTGTTCTTTGGGCAAGACACTTTCCCTTAGCCTCGTCTGTCAGATGGGGACTTAAACCGGGCGATCCCTTGTATCGGTCTATCCTCCGAGCACGTTAAAGAACCATAGGAATCTATTCGATAGTAAGAGTTGGGCACGGTTCCCGGTATCCTTCCCCTCTCTCTGTGTGTTCTTTGGGCAAGACACTTTCCCTTAGCCTCGTCTGTCAGATGGGGACTTAAACCGGGCGATCCCTTGTATCGGTCTATCCTCCGAGCACGTTAAAGAACCATAGGAATCTATTCGATAGTAAGAGTTGGGCACGGTTCCCGGTATCCTTCCCCTCTCTCTGGGGCGGCTCTAAATAACCTATACTGTGTTGATGAGCCGTTAAACAACATTCGATTCAAAGGCTGTGATCAAATTACTTCTATCCATTCGTGTTCTACCTAATATGTGTAATGGTCACGCTCGATCGGTGGTATCATTTTCAAACCCTCGTCGGCATATTGACACTTTTTGAAGTGCGGTACCAACTATAATTCAAAGTCATGTCGGCATATTGTTTCCTTTTGAAAGGCGGTAAAAAAAAATACAATAATGTGACGAGTGAACGCGCCTTGACTTAATTGCTATATGAAATCTGTGATGAAAATTGACGTATATCAGGGGCACATATTAGCGGTCGCCCAGTCGTCATTGGCGAGTAAAAAATGGTCTGGGCGACCAAAATTTGACTTTCACGCGCCCATGTGGCGACCAAAAATATTCAATCCCAAAAACGGGAAAAGGGTAATCATTTAGCACAAACATTTAAGTTCGAGGATCTTACCCCCCAGATTTTGTTTTGGTCCCGTGAACTACATACTGTTGGCCAAAATAGACAAACCCTTAACGAAATAATAACGAAACAAACGTTTGTTTTTATTTTTCCACTGCGGAAACGAGACAATGTTCGAGATGTTGCGATGTACGGTTTTCCACAAAACTGCATGTTACGGTACTCTGAGCTTCGAATGTCAATGTAAAATTAGATGTGCAAGAGTACAAGTAACATTTGCTGGTATAAAATCAACATTAAAACAGACATGGTAGTGTTTATTTTACACATGATCATAAATTCGTGTTATAATTTGAAGGGGAAATAATTAGGTTTCGCTTCCGGTTTTTGGATAACTTTAACCTAATAACTTATGTTTTCCCCATACAGATACCTTGGGTTTTTTACCATTATCAACTGGTTTGCTTAAGTTTTAAAAAAAATTACAATCATTGCTTTTTAGCCTTGCACATTTTATTTAGGATAATAATCATCCGTAAATGACTGGTGTTGATTTCATGCAGCTCAGCTCTGTTTTTATTATCCCGTTGCAGGATAGGGCATACACGTTATACTCATTCATATTTATTACAAGGTGAGCAATTACCAGAATGTATACCCTGCTTTGCACCGTTAACGGTCAAACACAAATTGCTGGAGTGTGTAGACTTTGATCCTATGCGTCAAAGGTACTACAATGGTAATACTATGCCCGAATTATTTAATACTATAGATTTTAGTCTAGTTTTAGATTTCGTGAAGGAGGTCAGACTATATAAATCATTATAATATGTTCTTGTATATATTTACTTCTTTATAAACCCGTTTTCCGGCATTTGTTGATTTACATATATAGTTTATATCAGTGCTCACACTGGCCATTTCAAATTAATAGCCACACATTTTTTAGTTAAGAAAATAATAGCCAACTTTAATGCGTAAGAAAATTTGGTCAGTCGTAAGAGCCAAATTTTCAATCAGGTTTTATTAGACTACCAGGGCCTCCTCTGGCTATATTTTTCTTTTTGTCACCACTTTCTCCAAGTAAAAGAAGTAGGGGCCTAGACTAGAATTCATTTAAAAGTAGGATTCCAGGAACTCCTTACACACTGATAAAACAAAGAATGATGGATTAAATAATGAATAGAAATATACTTTATGTATCTGTCATCTATATATCGTTTTTCTTTCCACCAACATGTATTTGTAAAGGACAGTTTTTCTCATTCGATTATGTAAAAAAAAAAAATCCGAAATTATGTACCATCCGAAGTACTATGACACCGCACTTTTACGGCCGAAAATTTCAAAACATTTATTCGAAATACCATTAATTACGAACTTTTTTCATGCATTAATGTGTTTTGAATGCCAACAATGGTCTTTCTTATCAAAGGGGAAAGAAAACACAACCCTAATAGTAGGATAATGTAGTTTTATGTCATTAATTGTCGATCTCAAAGTTGTGACAAATTGAAACTGCCGACACGAAGCCAGGCACAATATTCAAACTTCTTATTGTTTCAATGTTTTAATTACTTTATTGCAAGTGTTTTCACAGTTCACAATACACATGGGAGTTTGCTTCCTATCGGGATTATGATGGGATAGCTATTAATGCAGATGAAAGTATATGTAGCGACTATGTTCATAATAGTGCGTGCACAAATTAATTTCATCTCTTCGTAGTTTGTGTACAGAAAAACAAACAGGAAACTGTACCTACTGTTGGATGCGTAACGGATTGTCTGATTGGTCGATAACAAATAACGGCATATCTGATTGGCTATTCGGTCCATTAATCACATGATGTTTGCGTGTATCAACAATGCCGATTATCCGACAACGAAGTGCTAATTAAGGGAATTAACAACTTTTACAAGCGATAATTGATAAGCGCGTGGCGACATCACAGGGGGCGTGAACGGATTATGTTATGTTTATTGCGGTCATTTATTACTTGGGGTGTCAAACAGACAATTATACGAAAAAATTAAAAAAAAATAAAAAAAAATTAAATAAAATAATCGCCATTTCTTGTCGACATTTCTTTTTTAAATAATCGACAGTATTATAAAATAATCGCAAATGGCGACCATGGCGTATGGTAGCGTGAGCACTGTTATATTACTACCATATCATCCCTTATTTTTTTAATAGTTTTATCTTGATATATTTACATTAATTTTTAATTAATCCTTCATTTCTTCATCTTTCATCAGTTTTTGCGCACAATATGACCTATTTATGTGTCGACGTGCCGTAAAACACCATTCATTCATTCTGTTTTTATTAGTCTTTAAGAAGTGGTTTCATATTTATTGTATAACTTACATAGTCGTGAAGTTTGCAGTTAAAAAATAATTGTAAAAATTAAAATCAAAGGGAAGCATATTGAAAAGCAATTAATACAAATCGTGTTATAGCTCTTGTTGAAAAATCAACGCCTAATGCCTTTTTTCTACTGTTTTATTTTGTTACTACATTGATTTGGCTACCATTAGTGATCGAGCAAAGTCAGTGAGGTTGTTGTGGGGTCAGTGGGCATTCTCCCCCGCGGATAAGCATGGGGGTCTAATATCATGCAATCTCCTGTTTTTGGTGCTAATTTAGGGTCAGGATTTTTAGTTATTTCATGATTCTTTCGGATGAAGTAATTCCATAATATTTGCTAATGATTTAAAAAAATAAATTGTTAACAGCCAGCTCGAAATTCAAAACAGACGACGAATATTTAGGGTCGGCCATTAAAAAGAGAGTGGTCCAGAGAAGATAGTGTATCTTAGAATTATATAAAAACAAAATGAGAGGGGGATAGCCCCATCCTGACCACCCCTCGAAAACCCAAACCGCGCTGTTTGTGCCAGCGTCTGAAAAAAATCCTGGGGAGAACCCTGGGTGGGGTGGGAAACCGGGAACCGCACATATAATATATTTGGCCTGATTGGAGAGAGAAATTTCATGAACAGCAGCAAAAAAAATAATTGTATCAATGTTTAGTGTCGGTCTGATAGGAGACAGAAATTTCCTTGGTTTATGTACACATTTGTTTTTATACATTTAATAATTGCTTATTTTAACATAAATGGGTGGGGTAGAAAAAATTGTTTTACTCAGTTGTAAAATGCAAATACTCAATAAAAAAGGTGTAACAATACCCAATGACTATGCCCTGTACTAATCTGGAGCTTTGACTTCAGTGTTAAAATTAATGTTGGTATAGCTAATCTAGACATTTCATTGTTGCAGGACCTAGAAGAGGCTATTCTTGAATCACAACGAGAAGAAGGGAGTGAATTCCTTCAAGATATTGTTTGCCGGCTTCTTAATGGATGTTATGGACGCAAAGATGTTAGGTATGTATTTTACTGCCAGATCTGTAGTGCAAGGTTCATCCCAGAATGTTTGATTTGGATGCATTAGAACACAAACACTCTGACAATGCAGAGGAATAAGCTAGCCTAATAAATTGGCTCCTATGCAGTTTTTTTTTTATTATTCTGACGTTCTTTGTAACTGCATATACGCCTTATTTCCTTTGCAAAAAACCCGACTGGAAAAAACGCTCGAACACCCATGTGACTTTCGAACGAAATTGAGCAGCTTATCAGACTCCTGTGCGTATACCATGATGATAAACTAACAAAATAATAAGTTATTTACCATTTACTTTCGGTTTTATTTTTTTCCGAGGCATATTTTACATAATATATCGGTTTTTCGTAGATCGCTATACATGTGTATTGACAAGTGCGCGTTTCTCCCAACGTTGCATGCGCATAAGTACACATTTTCCACTGTGGACAACGTGTCACGAAACTACGTTGTGTATAATGTACCTAGTATAAAGTATTCAAGTCTTAGGTTGGTTAACAAACGGTAAT